>PVIY010030028.1:0-31410 GCA_004026745.1 Myrmecophaga tridactyla
AAAAAAAAAAAAAAAGACTTTGGTGTAGAACCTTACTAAAAGCTTTTTGAAAATATACAGAACTGATTTCCTCAAAGATTGAGAGGCAGAAAACAGATCCCTAACCTTACTGGATGTTAGGTCATATTACAATTTAAAATCACAAAACCTTCCCAAAATAAGGGGATATGAGAGAATACTATAATACATGTAGCTTGCATAACAATTTTGAAACACCATATAATTCCAAACTGTATTCTTAAAAAAACTCTAGATATATGAAAATGTTTCAATTTTTGATACAAGAAGAATTTTCAGAAAATATATTTATCAGCTCTATGAAAGAAGGGGAGCAGAAGAAGGGAGGAGGGGAAGGAGAAGAAGGAGGGAGAGTGGGAGGGAAAAGAAGTATTTATTCAATAAATATTTATTGAGGGCCTGCTAAGTGCCAGGCAGTGTTTGATGTACAAGTTACATATTAACAATTTTTAATCGGGTGCACGGGTGGTACTGTGGTAGAATGCTCCCCTTTCATGTGGGAGACCCAGGTTCGATTCTCAGACTATGTACCCCCCAAAAAAATTTTTTTTTGAGTCAATTAAAAAATATCTAAAGTAAAATAAGTAGCACAATCGATCAGGAAAATTTTATATTAAAAATTTCAAAAAGTTTTAAAAATCATGATAGAGATTTTATACAAATTTACTATTTTTTAAAAATCTAGATTATAATAGAAAAATGGGCAAAATACTTCCAAATTAGTCCTATAGAAGAAAGTATAAGCTGCCCATATTTGGAAAACATTTTTAGTAATAATCAGAGAAATACCAAATAAAACAATCTGAACTACTATCTTGCATATTTAAATTAAAGGAGTGGCTGCCTTCTACATTGGTGAGATGATGGCAGAAAAGAGGCCTGTAAAGGGTGCCTTTTTCCCTGAGGTCTATTCTTAAGGCTGTCTCCAGAAAGCAATGCATAGAAAAAGCCAAGGCAATGCTCAGTCTTTGACCAAAGAATGCCACTACCAGGGCTCTGAGGAAATAATTAAATAGGCTGAAAAAATGTATGTGAGAAGTTAATGGCAGCATAGTCTAGAATATAAAAAATGTGGGTCAGAGGAAGGAGAAGAGCTTAAATACCCATATCTGAGAAATAATAATGATATATAAAACTATTTTTAGAAGTTATAATTATGAACATGGAAAAATATTAATGTCATAAATGCAAAGAGACAAACCACACTAATTATAGCAATATAAAAATATGTACATATATACTCATTTCATATTAAATGAAAATAGAATGGAAGAACTACAGGTAATTTTACTTATAGCATAAAGTTCTATATTGCTGTTAATTTACCTTTTATTAAAAGGATCAGTTGATTTTTATTTTAAGATAGCCCTATCTTAAAATAGCATTTTAATCATATATTATGGAAGAGAACACATACCTGATACTCGCCTATTGAATCTGCTAGGAATCGGAACTGCAAAACAAAGAAATAACATTTATTCATCATTATGTCACATGACCAACCCTATTTCCCCTCCTTTTTTCCCCCTCTTCCAGTAACAATGGGAAGATCTTCGGCCTCCCATTACTTTTTTTTTTTTTTTAGCATTTTTATTGTGCAAGATAATATATATTATCTTGTATATATTATTTTGTATATATATATATATATATATACACAAAAAAATCAGTAAATTTCTAAGTACATTTTAACAAGCAGTTTTACAACAAATGTCAATATATGGTATGGGTTACAGTTCCACAATTTCAGGTGTTTTCTTCTAGCTGCTCTGAGATACTGGGGACCAAAAAGAAATATCAATATAATGATTCAGCAGTCATACCTATTTTTAAAATCCTGTCTTCTCTACTACAACAACTCCTTCTTTTTCCAATTTTTAGGAATATTTGGGCAATGACCATTCTAACTTCTCATGTTGTAAAGGGGGGGTGGGTCAACATTATGGGGTAGGGGAATGCTATGGTTGATGCTCTTGGAGAGACTGGTAACTCTGGGTTTCAGGGCTTATCTGGCCTAGGAATAATCTGGAGGTTTTAAGTTTCTAAGAAATAAACTTGGTGAGTGAAACTTGTATAGAGTCTCAGAGTCCTGGGTATTCTTTTTTTTTTTTTTAATTATTTTATTTTATTTTTTTAAATACCAAAAAACACCAAACAAACGCAAACATTCCTATACTGATCATTCCAGTCTACACATATAATCAGTAATTCATAATATCATCACATAGTTGCATATTCGTCATCATGATCATTTCTTGGAACATTTGCATCTAATCAGAAAGGGAAATTAAATGAAAACAGAAAAAAAAGTTTATACATACCATACCCCTTACCCTTCCCTTTCATTGATCACTAGCATTTCAAACTAAATTTATTTTAACATTTGTTCCCCCTATTATTTATTTTTATTCCATATGTTCTACTCGTCTGTTGACAAGGTAGATAAAAGGAGCATCAGACACAAGGTTTTCACAGTCACACAGTCACACTGTGAAAGCTGTATCATTATACAATCATCTTCAAGAAACATGGCTACTGGAACACAGCTCTACATTTTCAGGCAGTTCCCTCCAGCCTCCCCATTACATCTTGAATAACAAGGTGATATCTACTTAATGTGTAAGAATAATCTCCAGGATAACCTCGAATCTGTTTGGAATTTCTCAGCCATTGACACTTTCTCTCATTTCACACTTCCCCCTTTTGGTCAAGAATGTTTTCTCAATCTGGGTACTCTTTAGGGCTTACAGGGATACTGTTGGTTAGGGCTTGGCATACCATAGCAATTAGCAATATCTAGCTGAAGCTTGCATAAGATTAACCTCCAGAACAGCCTCTCCATTATAATTTTTTAAAATAATTTTATGAGATATTGTTTCACACCATGTAGTCCATCCAAAGCAGACAGACAACGGTTCACAACATCATCAGTTAGTAGTGTATTCATCAGCATGATTGTTTTTAGAACATTTGCATCACTTCGGAAAAAAGAAAAAGTAAAAAGAAGAAACCCATACATCTCATACCCCTTACTCCTCCCTCTCATTGACCACTAGTACTACAATCTACCCAATTTTTTTATCCCTTAACCCTCTTTGTTGGTAGGACTAACACTTTCTGACTGTAAAGCTTATTACAAAGCCACAGTAGTCAAAACAGCAAAGTACTGGCACAAAGCTAGAAGTATTGACCAATGGAATCAAATAAAGAATACAGAGATAGGCCAAATCTATGGTCAACTGAGCTTTGACAAGGCCCCAAATTCACTGAATTGGGACAGAATAGTCTTTTCAATAAATGGGCATGTGAGAACTAGATAGTCATAGCCCAAAGATCTTTACCTTACACCCTATACAAAAATTAACTTAAAATTAATCAAAGACCTAGAGATAAGAGGCAGTACCATAAAACTCCTAGAACAAAATACAGGGAAAGATCTTAAAAACCTAGTAATAGGAGGTAGCTTCTTAAATTTTACACCCATAACACAAGCAATGAAAGAAAAAACAAATGGGAACTCCTTAAAATCAAAAGCTTCTGTGCTTCAAACGACTTTGTCAAAAAAGGTGAAGACACAGCCAACTCAATGGAAGAAAATGTTTGGAAACTACATATCAGATAAAGGTTTGACATCCAGTATATACAGAGAAATCCTACAACTCAACAACAAAAGGACAAACAACCCAATTATAAAATGGGCAAAGGATATGAATACAGATTTTTCCAAAGAGCAAATACAAATGGTTAAAAAGCACAAGAAGAGATACTCATCTACATTAGCTATAAGGGAAATGCAAATTAAGACTGCAAGGAGATATCACCCCATATCTATAAGAATAGCTGCTATTAAATAAACAGAAAACTATCACTGTTGGAGATGATGTGGAGAAATCGGGATACTTATTCACTGCCAGTGGGAAGGTAAAATGGTGCAGCCACTGTGGAAGACAGTTTGGCGGTTCCTCAGAAAACTAAATATTGAGCTGCCCTATGACCTGGCAATACCAATATCCGGTATATACCCAGAAGTGACACGAACAGACATATGCATGCTGATGTTCATAGCAGTACGACTGCTGAAAGATGGAAACAATCCAAGTGCCCATAAACAGATATGTGGATAAACAAAATGTGGTATATACAAATGTTAGAATAACATGCAGCAATAAGACAAAATGAGGTCCCAAAGCATAAGAAAACGTGGATGAACCTTGAGGACATACATGAGTGAAATAAGTCAGACACAAAAGGACAGATACTGGATGATTTCATTATGATGACTGTGGTAAAGGTAATCTCAGAGGTTTACACTATAGAATATAGGTGACCTAGAGGCACACAGAAGCAAGAGACAGGGGAAAGGTTACTCAATGAAGTTGAACTTAAATGTAAGGGAAAAGATAGAAGTGATGGTACCAAATTACTGGGGATATAAATAACATTGCCAAATTCAAGGTGAATATGATTGAAAGGGGATATGTAGTGCCATGTATCATACCGATTAACTCTACAATTATAATTAAGTTCCTGCACGAACTACTTTTAAAGGTTTGATCTTGCACAAAGAGTCAATAATAGAAGGGTATAAGGGGAAAACTAAAATAACATACTATGGCTTATAGTTAACAGGAAGCCATCAAAAGTACCATAGCAATACAATGGGTAAATAATAGAAGGGAGGGATAACAGAGATGGGGAAGTTTTGATCTGATATTGGAAAGGTTGTGTTTATCAGTCCTTTGCCTCGCTGGACCAACGAAAACTGTCTAAAATTGAGTGTACTGCTGATGGTACAACCAAGTGAGGAAAATGTAAAACACGTAGAGGTACCCAAAAGCTAGAGATAGGGGAAAGGCTACCCAAAGAGGTTGAACCTAAATGCAAGGGAGCATAAAGAAGTGATGATAACTAATTAGCAGGGCTATAAGCAACATTACCATATTGAAGGTGAATATGATTGAAAGGGGCTGTATAGTGCCATGTACCCCATTGACTGAATCTACAATTATAAATAAGTTCTCACATGAACTATTTCAAAGGTTCAATAGTGGAAGAAAGAGTCAACAGTAAAGGGGTAAAGGGGGAAACTAAAAACACATACTATGGCCAATAGTTAATAGGAAGACATCAACAGTACTCAGCAATACCAAGGGCAACTAATTGGGCAGGGAGGACAAGTGATAAGGGATATTTTTATTTGATAGTTGGTGTTACTGTGTTTCTCAGTTCTTTGTCATTATAAACCAATGAAAATTGCCTAAAATTGAGTGTGTTGCTGATTATACAACCAAGTGAGGATACTGTGACATGATTTATTTTGGACATTATCCACGATGCCCAACAGATAGAGGGAGCCAAAGGGTACAATGACCAAGAAGCAGAATGGCAAACTGCGATACAATTATGATGGAATATGGTACGGCTACAAAAAGGAAGGATGTAGGGAGGCATGTAACAAACTGCATAAACCTTGGAGACAATGTGTCGTGCAAAATAACCCAGAAACAAAAGAACAAATATGCTAAGGTCTCTTTCAGAAAATATTTATAATAAAATTGGAGCTTAGATTTTAAGCCCTTATAGCAGCCACACTTAGTCTGAAGTTGTAAAAGTATTTCTGGAGACTGAGACACTTAGTTATATGTGTCTCAGATGGTATTTCCCTGGGACTCTGAGTACCTCTGTGACACGTGGGACCCAGAGATGGAGCACTGCAGCCCTGAAGGTTAGCATATCTATGCACAATAACTGTTAAAAGTAATCAAAGGGGAGATCAGGTCTCAGTTAGAGTTAAAAATAAAGCCAATCTGTCTGGGCCTGAGGTAAATGAGATTACAGGGTAAAAGATGATAGTGCATGTACACCTACTATATGAAATCAAAGGCAGAAATGTTTATTATGTCTAGAATCTAAATTTTTGGTAACACATAATCTAAATCAACTTGTCTGGATAGCTCATTTAAATAACCCAAACTCCTGGAGCCCAGAACATGAACAAGGCCTTGTAATTCTGCATAGTTTAGTGTAATCCCAGGATACATCTTGGACTATGGTGGGCTGATAATTAAAATATATAGTTAGAGTCCCTTGAGGGCCCAAAGAGGAGGAAAATATATATGTATATGGAACTATTAAACTTTTCCATCTCGGAAATCTTGGGTATTTTCTCAACCATTGGGGACTCCCAAGAAAATAGGCCAAGAACTTGATTTTGAGGCTTACCCTCATGAAACTTATTTCTGTAGGGGAGAAGCTAAGACTACCCATAAAAAGGCCTAAGAGTTGCTTCCAGAAAATCTTTTGTTGCTCAGACGTGGCCTCTCTCTAAGCCCAATTCTGCATAGAAAATCATTATCCTCCCCTCTATATGGGACACAACATTCAGGGGTGAAAATCTCCCTGCAACATGGGGCAAGACTTCTGGGAATGAGTCTGGCCTTGGCACTGTGGGATTGACAACGCCTTCAGGAAAAGGAGGGAAAGAGGGAAAAAGTGTAATAAAATAAGGCATGGAACACCTAGGCATTATATAAGATTCTATCTATAAAGGTCCCATGCACTAAGGTAACTTTCTAGAACCCTACAATCTCCAGATGGGTCCCTGGGCCAGATAAGTCCTGAAATGCAGAGGGGCCAACCTCTCCATAACATCAACGTGTTCCAACCCCTTATCCCATATTATCAACAGCCCCTTCCAACATGAAAAATATAGGATAGGGCATAGTTCAAATACCCTAAAGAGTGGGAGAAAAATCAAAAGTGATGGTAGAGTTATACAGAGAAGGTAAGGTTTAACAAATGAACATGACTGCTGAATCATCACATTAATATTTTTTTTAGTTTCTTGTATCTTAGAACAGCTAGAAGTAAAAACCTAAAATTGTGGAATTGTAACCCATATCAAACTGTGAAACCTGTTCTACAAGCAACTGTTGTAATGTGCTTTGAAAGTTATTGCTTTTTAGTATATATGTTATTTTTCACATACACACAAAAAATTCTTCTAGCCTCAAAAGTTTTGGAGCAGCTAGAAGGAAAAATCTGAAATAGTGGAATGGTAACCCATAACAAATTCTGAAATCTGTTCTGTAACTACTTGTTGAACTGTACTTTTTAAATCATTGCTTTTTATTTCTTTTCTTTGTATATATTTTATATTTTACAATAAAAAATGTTAAAAAAATTTTTAAGAAAAAAATAAAATTACTAAGAATATGGAGAAAAGCATCTTAAAAAATTAACAGAGCTCACCACAGAGAGACTATCGCTAAAAGAATTTCTAAATGATACCCTCAAAGAAAAATAAGTCTGGAAATAAGGTCTAAGATGCTAAAAAGAATGAGTAAAGAAATGGTAAATCAAATCAAAGCCATCTGATTTTGATCATGTCCCTATCTATCAACTCATTTGGAATGACCAAAACTTTGTTTTAATTATTATGTTGAATCTGGCTAAGATTGTCTATTGATTAAATTTAATAGACAAGAAAAGTCAGTGAAATTTAGTTAGAATCATGGTAGATCAGAGGGCTTAAATCTTGATCCTGGCAATTTCTGTCTGTAACCTGGCATTTTAATTCATATTCTACAAATTTCTGTTGGTTCACTGATTTAATAGAGGTAATAACAGTCATAATCTCATTGAATAGTTTCAGCAATAAATAATGAATGTGTAACATTAGCCCAAATCTAGGCTCATGTTGAGTTTTAAATTAAAGACAATTAGTATTATTAATTAGAATCCAAAATTTGTGTCATTTAAAAAGTCATGTTTTAGTAAGTGGAACTTTTTTAGTAATAACATGGTAGTTTTTAGTATTTAATTAGAGAAAAAACTCCTACAGTATATTTGAAATAATTGAAGTATAATGAATGAAATGAAGACTTTTTGGATGATAAAAGATGTATCAATTCTAGTTACAATAAAGATAACTTTAATTAACAAATATTAAAAAAAGAAATGGTAAATAATTTGGTGAATCCAAATAAATTTTGACTATATAAAATTTAAAAGTCTGATTGTGAGGTTAAAAATAAACAAGATATGGGGCGGGCCACAGGGACTCAGTAGGCAGAGTTCTCGCCTGCCATGCCAGAGACCTGGGCTGGATTCCTGGTGATGCCCGTGCAAAAATAAATAAATAAATAAATAAAATAAACAAGATATGGGGCGGTGTGACAATGGCTCAGTGGCAGAATTCTTGTCTGCCATGCCAGAGGACCCAGGTTTGATTCCTGGTGTCTGCCCATGCAAAAAAGGAAAAAAGAAAATAAAAATAAGATATGAAAAGGAAATCAAGAAAACAATTCCATTTACAACAGGATCTAAAAGAATGAAATACCTAGGAATGAAGTGAACTTAGGAAGTGAAAGACTTGTGCTTGTACTAAAAACTACAAAAGTTTGCTGAAAGAAATTAAAGACCTAAAGAAATGAAAAGACATCTGCGTTCATGGAATGTAAAACTAAATATTGTTAAAATGTCAATTCTGCATAAAACAGTCTACAAATTCAATGTAATCTCTATCAAAATTCCAACCTTATTTTGCAGAGAGGGAAAAGATGATCCTCAAATTCATATGGGATTACAAGAGCTCCCAAATAGCCAAAACAATCTTAAAAAAGAAGAACAAAGTTGGAGGATTCACACCTCCTGATTTCAAAACTTACTACAAAGCTACAATAATTAATAATTAAATAATTGCTAAACAGTATGAGTTTTAGTAGAATAAAGAAAATAGTCTGGAAATAGTGGTGAATATTACACAGTATTGTCAATGTACTTAATGTCAAAGAAGTGATATTATTAATATTTTAACTTTAAATACTTAAGATGATTTTTATGTATACTTTACCACAATTTTAAAGAAGTTAAAATATAAATAAAAACCCAATTGTGTGTAGACAAGACAGTAGAATCTACACTATGAAAGCTACAGGAAAATGGCATAAAAACATGAAGAAAACAACACAAACACAATCATGACAAGGCACAGCTCAGAAGAAGACAATTCCAAGGCTGCTGAAATGACTCTTAAATAGGAGGTATACTCAAAGCTGGTAGTGGCCCTGGCTGTGTACAGAGGCGGATGCTAGGGGAACAGAATATGAGGGACTTGTATTTGGAGGACCAATATAACATAGCACAATAATGTAACTCTCAAAAGAGGTATATAAGCAACTGTCAGTGCAGGCCCATAAGAGTGGTTAATTGCAACAAGGGGACAGGCAAGAAGGGCTGCCACCGATGGGTGACAGGAGTGCCAGGTCCCATGGTCCAAGAGATAAAAGAGCACCTTTGGGCAGATGAAACAGCCTGAGAAAAAACCCCAAAGGCAAAAAAGTCTTCTTGGGAATGTAAATATCTCAGGGTGGCTAGAGACATAGGTGAGGGAAGAACCTGATGTCAGAGAAAGACCACCAAATGAGTCACCAAGAAAAGTGCTAGGCAACCACTTGGGGTTCTGAGACCCAATCAATGAACCAGAGGGTTTGCTACTGGCTCACAATTTAAAAAAAACAAAACAAAACGAAACATCCACCATGATTTCACACACACAAATTCATTTCGCTTTCTCTGTAGGTCAGAAGGGAGGAAAGAATGCTGCTACTGTTATTTCATTTTTTTTTCTTTCTGTAGAATCTAGTGCTGGTTAATCTAAGTGAGTAGTCATCAAAGCTTAAAGCAAAACCACCACTAGGGTGATTGCCTTCGAATGGTAGTTTCTGCTGATAGAACTGAATGTGTATTAACGATGAGGCCTACCTCATTAAGCCCTGTCTCATGTCTGTCCAGCATTCTATATCCATCTTCCAACTAGCTACCTACAGACTTTTATCTGACCCTGTTAGGACCTCTAGCTGTTTGACTCACATAGCCATTTTCCTTCAAATACCAGGTTTCTCCAATGATCTCTCCTGTGGGCTGACCACTGTTTTTTTTTTTTTTTTTTTTTTGGCATGGGCAGGCACCAAGAATCAAACCTGGGTTTCCCATATGGCAGGCAAGAATTCTATCACAGAGCTATCCTCACACCACCCTGACCACTCCTTTTAAAGTAGCCTTCTCTAAAATCATGATTTTCTCCTATATTATTTCTTCTATTTTGATTAATTCCTCTATCCTTGAATTAAATAAAAATCACTCAATACTGGGTGGTTCCAAATACATAATCAATCATTCAACAAATAGTTACCAACTCTATCTTCCCCACCGCGCCCTACTCCATGACAAGCACTGGTCTGTCCATTCAGGAATTAAAGGTGATTCAGATATGGCCCCTACCCAGAAGGACCTTAGGCTGTAGTAGGGGAGAGAACAAATAAACTGAAAATCATAATAGTGTGACAGATACTACAATAGAGGCAAGAATAGAGTGCTCTGGGAGCAAATAGCAAAAGCACCTAGAGAGAGGGAAGAAAAGTTTCTTGTCAGAGAAAGTGAGGTCTCAACATAGGTGGGCTGGAAGATGAATAAGTTTGCGACTTCAGGAAATGAAATGAGTATGATATGGCAGAAGCACAAGCAGTGTGGAGAAAAAGCACAGAGATGAGGGTAGAAAGGTGAGCAAAGGCCATTTTGGAAGCCATCTAGGGGCAGAGCAATATTATAAATGTTTAACTGTTTTTCTCTGTGTATTTTCTTCTGCTCCCAGCCACAACAGAGCAAGAACAAAACTTCAAAGTACCTAACAAAGGTTTTCTTTGGCATGTTTGCAGAGGAAGTCTGGACAATGGTCACCCAGGCTTGAATGGAGAGTCAGTATTAAATGGAGGGAGATGAAAGAAGGAATCCTCTATCCCAGGAAAATGCAGCAAGAAAATTTTCAAGTGTAGGATATCTGCTCTTTTGCTCCACTGATTCTCTATCTGTGGGCTGCTTCTCCACAGTCCTGGGCAGATGTAAGACCACTGGAAAGAAGACAGGGCTCTTGAACACCCCAAACAAGGTGGAACTGAGCAGAACCAGTTGGAAATATTCCCTGGGACTGAAAGGCACAGCACTTTTGTTACAATATAAAGGAACAGGACTTTTTAAACCTGGATGTCCCGCATGATAGGTGAGCATCCTACCACTGAACCACCTACCCATGTACCCTAAGGAACTAGACTTGATCCTGAGAGCAAAGCAAGCCATCATAGAATGGGTTTTATAAAGATCATTCTGGCTGCAGGTGGCGAAGGAAGGTGGGCATAGTTGAGGACAGGAAAAAAACAACGAATTCTAGAGATGTACAGAAGACGAAAACTATAAGGTTTAGTGACAGACTCAATGTATGTGCCACAATTATAAAAATATTCAACACAGACAGCATTCAATCTGTGAATAAGGGTGCCGTCATGGATCCCAAAATCACAAAATGCCAGAGTTGCAAGATATCTATGAAGTCATCTAGTCTGGCATGGTAAGTACGTTTCATTTCATAAGGCAGCTCTAACTGATGTTACTGGTTCACCTGAATCATCCTTCATTCCTTCCTCTAACTACTCACATTTTAAATTGAACTGTCTTTGATCTAGTAATTTCACTTCTAGAAATTTGTTCTAAACAAATGTCATACATCGGTGTGTGTGTGTATATAGATATACATATAAACACAATCACTACTGAATTTTGGGTAATAGCAAAATTGAAAACAAAAATTGTCTAGCACTAAAAACAGAAATTAAATACTGGTACAGCTAGAATACAGTTAGGTAGCCATTAGAATAGATGCAACACACCTATAAGAACAGATCTGGAAAAATACTTCCAAGATATACAGCCATATGAAAAGAGTTGCACAACCACAGTACAATATAATCTTAGTTTTCCAAAAATTGTTTTAATCAAACTAAATGCACGTCAGAGATTTAAAAGCCAAATAGTACTATAAAGTTTATAACCAAGAAAACAACAACAAAACACGGTAGTCCTCTAACCCAACTCTCTCTACTTCTAATCCCTGCTCCTGAGAAGCAACCACATCAACTTTTGCTATTGCTCCTGAGATTTACCTTACATTTCTAAATAATACAGTTGCACTGCTATTTCTCTCAGTTTTGGATATCTTTGACTTCCAAATCCTGAGGAAAGTAGGAATAATGCTGGCAAGCAGCAGGATAGGAAGATGTGGATCCCTGACAACTTCATGAAGCCAAAAACAAAGAGCAGAGCAGATGTACACTCTTTACAGACTGCTCTATCCATTTACAGACTTTTCTAACTTATTTCTTGTAAAATTTCATTACTATAACATTGTAAATGTAATTAATACCACCAAATTGTCAAGTTAAAAATGGTTAAATTAGCAAAATTTTTAAACCTTTTTACTGTAGCAATCAATGTAATGCACAAAACTTCCCATTTTAACTAAATTCAAGTATACAATTCAATATATTAATTATATCCACAATAGTATAACCAAAAATCAGGATTTAAGGGCTGATTTTGATTACTGGATCATCATATAGATATCCTTTTTTGCTTTCTGGTATGTATATTGGAATAGAGAGAGGGAAATATCTGAAATCTCGAAATTGTAATCCAGCTGCCTTGATTTCTGATAATGAATGTATAGCCTTTATCTACTGTTCCTGTTATTGTAAAAACCTTGTGACTAACCTTCATTTGTACCAAGTTTTAAATTTTTCGACTTTAGAGTTTGCTACTCACTAAAGATAGCCCCTAAAGCTTATTAATGAGGGCTCTTGGGTCAGCCCAGAATTAACCCACCTCAAGTCCAAAGTTATCTTGATAACAGAGACTGGATCTAACCAAAATGGCCCTGCCTGACATGCGCATTAGCTCAGACTTTAACCTGCAACTCACCTATACCTCATTATAATATTCTGCCATTTGGTTCCTCAGGAAGCTAAGTATAGAATTGCCATATAATCCAGCAATACAATTGCTAGGTATCTATTAAGAGGACAGGACGGCAAGGACACAAACGGACATTTGCACAATGATGTTTACAGCAGTATTATTTACAATTGCCAAGATGGAAACAGCCCAAATGTCCATCAACAGATGAGTGGCTAAACAAGCTGTGGTATAAACACATGATGGAATATTAAGCAGCTGTAAGACAGAATAAAGTCACAAAGCATATAACAACGTGGATGGACCTGGAGGATGTTATACTGAGTGAAATTAGCCAGAAACAAAAGGACAAATACCATATGGTCTCACTGATATGAACATTAATGAGTGAACTTGCAGAATTTCAGTTAAGAACAGAAGTTATCAGGAGATAGAAAAGGGTAGAGCTTGGGTAATTGGAGCTGAAGGAATACAGATTGTGCAACAGGACTGACTGTAAAAATTCAGAAATTGATAGCACAATACTACCTGATTGCAGCACAATAATGAATGAAGCTGAATGTGAGACTGATAGAGGGAGGAGGAAGGCTGGGGGCACATGTGAAAGCAGAAGGAAAGATAGACGATAAAGACTGAGATGGTATAATCCAGGAATGCTTAGAGTATTCAATGATAGTAACTAAATGCACAAATTAAAAAATGTTTTTGCATGAGGAAGAACAAAGGAATGTCAATATTGCAAGGTGTTGAAAATAGATGGTCATTCATATTTTAAAACGTCAACTTCTGTGCGAATCTACAGCAAGAAATGTTTATTTGGTACAAAATTTATATTTCGATTAGTGCATTTCCTAATTTAACTTTTTGGACACTTTAATTGAACACCATAAGTACATGGAACCTTGAACAGGTCATGAGATTTTGTAGGTTTGTCCAAGTTAGTGTGATGCCCTGATAAATTCCAGAGTGTTTTGAACAGTGAACAAAGGAGTATTTGCAAAGTCCCCTTGGGGAAATGGGGAGAACAGGGGAAAATTTCAAATTCCCCATTTGGAGAATTCCTGGTATTCTCGTAAGCAGTGGGGACAACCAAATCAATAGGCCGAGCCCTCAATCTTGGGGTTTGTCCCTGTGCAACTTATCCCCGCAAAGGATAGACTAAGCCTGCTTAAAATTCTACCTAAGAGTCACCTCAGAGAACTTCTTTTGCTGCTCAGATGTGGCCTCTCTCTCTTAGCCAACACAGCAATCGAACTCACTGCCCTCCCCCTCTCTATGTGGAACATGACTCCCGGGGGTATAAACCTCCCTGGCAACACGGGACAGAAATCCTTGAATGAGCTGGGACTCAGCATCAAGGGATTGAGAAAACTTTCTCAATCTGAAGGGGGAAGAGAGAAATAAGACAAAATAAAGTTTCAGTGGTTGAGAGATTTCAGAGTCGAGAGGTTATCCTGGAGGTTATTCTTATACATTATATAGCTATCCCCTTTTCAGTTTAGGGTATATTAGAGTGGCTAGGAGGAAGTACCTGAAGCTGTAGAACTGTGTTCCAGTAGCCATATTTCTTGAAGATGATATAGCTTTCACAATGTGACTATGGGATTGCGAAAATCTTGTGTCTTATGCTCCTTTTATCTACAGTATGGACAGATGAGTGAAAAATATGGATAAGAAATAAATAATAAGCAGAACAAAGGTTAAAATAAATTGAGTGGATTGAAATACTAGTGGTCAACGAAAGGGAGTGGTAAGGGGTTTGTGATGTATGGGTTTTTCTTTTTTCTTTCTTTTGCTGGAGAGATGCAAATGTTAAAAAAAACTATTATGGTGATGAATACACAACTATGTGATGATATTGTGAGCCATTGATTGTAACCATGTCAAGAATGTGTTCAAGAATGTTTATACGTTTGTTTTTTGTTTATAATATATATTTTTAAAAATATTCAGCCATTTACTTACCTGTGATTAAGCATGTAATCAATCTGAGCACACTCAATAATTATATCATCTGGGGCCACTTGCTCATTATCCTAAACCCTGCCCATCTTTTCCACTACTAAAACTATCGGAATTACTGCAGTTCAGGGAGACAGATTTTGGGCCGCTAGGCCATCTGCTCTCCTATTACATACCTAGTAATAATTCTTTCTCTCTTTGAAACCCCAGTGTCTCAGGAATTGGGTATTGAACAGGTTGAGCAAAAGAAACCACTGCCTTTGTCCCGTAACAATAGTATGCTACCATCACTGACATTAACTACCCTTCCTTTTTCATTACCTCAAAAAGAAACTACTCACCCATTAAACTCTAACTCTCTGTTCCCACTTAACCAACCACCTATCCCCCGCCCCTGGTAACCTAATAACCACCAATTTGTCTCTATGAAGTTTGCTGCATCTAGGTATTTCACATAAGTGAGATCATACAATATTTATCTCTGACATTTCAAGCAACATGATGTTTTCAGGGTTCATCCATGTTGTAGTATGCAACAAAATTTCATTTCTTTTACAAGTGAATAATATTCCATTGTATGGCTCGAACATAATCTGTTTTCCTGTTCATTTGTTAATGGGCACTTGAGTTACTTTCATTCCACGTTTTGGCATTGTGAATAATACTGCTATGTATAGCAGTTGTGTAAATATCTTTTTGAGAACCTGCTTTCAATTCTCTGGGGTATATACCAAGAAATGGGATTGCAGCTGATATGGTACTTTTATTTTCAATTTTCTAGGAATTTCCATTAGAAAATATTTAAATGGAACCAGATTTTTTGAAGTGTTAATTATTTTATTCCTCTGCTTTTGTGGTTGATTTCATCTTACTTCTGCAGGATGAAACTATAACATATTTAATGACATTAAAGGAAGCAAAGGAGGAAAATTTGGAACATCTTCTTTTTCTTCATTGTGTGATCTATGAAAGTACATCCTGAAAAAATTTCTAAATCCAATCAACACAGTGAATTATTCCAATAAATCCCTTCACCTGAAATTGACTTGCCTTTCCTATCTTGTATGCTAGCAGAGAAGTCTAAAAAGAATCAATGTTGACCACCTATATAAACTAAATAATACAAAAAAGACGGTAACTTTTTCACAGCAAGGCTTTATACTTTATGTGGGATATAAACTTAACAGAGATGTTCCCAAGTGTTTGAGGTTAGCAAATTCAAAAATAAATTTACTCAATAGCCCAGATATGTGGTAAAGCATGTGGAACCCTCCATTAAATAATAAAGCTTCTCCTGAGTGGAACGCAGCAGGAAGCAGCTGGACCCTCCTTCTGGCTCCATAGAAAGCTGGCAGCTCACCATCACCCTTTTGCCCTTCTATTCTATTTGACCTCCCTATATCACCTGCCATCACTGAACGGCACTACTTTCTTGAAATTTTCCATTCCACTGTCTTAACCCCAATTCTGTACATTTCTCCTCCTATCTTTCTGGTTGCTTCTTGCTCCCTCTACCACTGCTGCCTTATTTACTTTTTTCTTTGCTTTTTTTTAATTGTATAATATAACATACATACAAAGAAAGAAAAAAGCAATAGTTTTCAAAGCACTCTTCAACAAGTAGTTACAGGACAGATCTCAAGAGTTTATCATGGGCTACCATACCACCATCTTAGATTTTTCCTTCTAGCTGCTCCAGAACATTGGAGGCTAAAAGGAACAAATTTTTTTTTTTATCACCACAATCGACTTTTTCTTTACTTTTTACGTGAAAAACAACATATACACAAAAAAGCAATAAATTTCAAAAGCACATCACAACAATTAGTTGTAGAACAGATTTCAGAGTTTGACATGGATTACAATTCCACAATTTTAGGTTTTTACTTCTAGCTACTCTAAGATACTGGAGACTAAAAGAAATATCAGTATGATTCAGGAATCATACTCACTTGTTAAACTCTACCTTCTCTGTATAACTCCACTACCACTTTTGATCTTTCTCCCACTCTTTAGGGGTATTTGGGCTTTTTTGTATTTTTCATCTTGGAAGGGGCTGTCAATAATAAGGGATAGGGAGATGGAATTAGCTGATGTTCTGGAAAGGCTGGCCTCTCTAGGTTTCAGGACTTACCTGGTCCAGGGACCCATCTGGAGGTTGGAGGTCTCCGGAAAGTCATCCTAGTGCATGGAAACTTTGTAAAAACTATATATTGCCCTAGGTGTTCTTTAGGATTAGCTGGAATGGTTTTGGTTGGGGTTTGGCAAGTTATGACAGGTAGCAATGTCTAACTGAAGTTTGTTTAAGATTTGAACTCTCTCAGACACTGATGCCTTATTTGTTACATTTCTTTCCCCCATTTTGGTCAGGATGGCATTGTTGATCCCACAGTGCCAGGACCAGGTTTATCCCTGGGAATCATCTCCCATGCCTCCAGGGAGACTTTCACCCCCGGATGTCATGTCCCACACAGTGGGGAGGGCAATGGTTTCACTTGCAGATTTGGGCTTAGAGAGAGAGATAGGCCACATCTGAGCAACAAAAGAGGCCCTCCAGAAGTAACTCTCAGGCATATCTATAGGTAGGCTAAGTTTCTCCACTACATACATAAACTTACAAAAGCAAGCCTCAAGATCAAGGGCTTGGCCTATTGATTTGAGTGCCCCTAATGTTTGACACAGTATCAGGAGGTTTCCCGGTGGTAAAGTGTAATAGTTCCATATTTTTCTCCCATCCCTCAAAAGGCTTTGTCAATACTTTTTATCTGTTTTATATACTCTGTGATTTATCCAGGCATTACATTAAGTTACACAGGATTACAGGCCCTCATTCTTATTCTGGGCTTTATTTCTGGGGCTTTTTAAATAATGGGGAGAGAGGTGGTTTGAGTAGGAATGACTAATATGGTGTAGCCAGCTTACACCAGCTCAGGAGAAAAATGCTTCTGAGACTGTTTTCCCAACTCTGTATTTAGTGAAATCATGTTGGTAATATGAAACCAGCCACAGTGAGAGTATTTACCCCAGGGAAATCAGCAAATGTTATAAGTTGGAGCCATTTTGTTAAACCTTTACGATCATATCACTGGCAATGAGTTAATAATTGAAGTTGGATGATCAGTAGGAGGAAGTTAATTATACTACTCTTTTTATTATTGTCAATGTTTGACATTTTCCATCATAAAAAATGTAGAAAAGAAAACCAGCATGTCTATGAGTGGGGGATTACTGGACAGGATGATTCTGATACAAGTGGTTCAAGGATCCTGCAAAGCACTGCTCTAGCAGATACATCCAGACAGTGAACAGCCACTTATTCTGAAACAATCAATGTCTCCTGCAACCCCTCCTACCCCCATATACACAGCAATAGGTTTGATACCTCTCTGCACCTGAAGTTCCCTCTAAAGGCCCAGCTCCACCCTAGCCCCTTAGTCCTCTAAGACTCAAAGAAAAGATAGCTCCATGAATACTCTGACCTTTTTTTTTTTATTTCAAAGAGTTATACACTCAATTTTACAGTAGATGGGAAAAATTACGTTAGAAAACTTACGGTGAATATATGACATACAAGAGCAATCACAGAAAGTCACATGTTTGAAAGACAAAAAACAGCTATTCCAAATATGATATATACATATGATGAAATATTGCTCAGCAGTAAAAAGGAACGAAGTACTGAAGCATCTGACAATATGGATGAACCCTGAAAACATAATGCTGAGTGAAATAAGTCAGACACAAAAGGACAAACATTGTATGATTTCACTAATATGAGCTAATTAGAATATGTAACTCATACTCATAAAATTTAGAATACAGGTTAACAAGAGATAGAATGAGACTAGAAAATGAGGAGCAGTTCCCTAATAAGTACAGAATTTTTAACTAGGTTGAATCTAAAAGTTTGGAAATGGATAGAGGTGACCATAGTACTTTATTTACTGAGAATATAATAGTGCTGAACTGCCTGTGAATGTTGTTGATAGGGATTTTTTAGTCATTTATGTCACCAAAAGGAAAGCTAGAGGTTAAAATATGGTAATGTATAACACTGTGAATCTTGTAAAAGACGATGTCTGTGATTAACACTACAAATATAAGTAAGTTCTTTCATGAACCAGAGCAAATGTACAACACTTTTTTTACAAAGAGTTAATAACAGAGTGGTATATGGGGGAAAATGTACCTATTGCAAACTATAGTTAACAGCAATACCTTAATATTCTTTCATTCACAATAACAAATGTACCATACCAATAACAGGGTCAACAATGGGAGGGGAGATAAAGGGTAGGGAGTATTTCTGGTTTTATTTTTTATATCTATTTGTTAATTTACTTTTTGGAATAATGAAGATGTTTTAAAATCAACTGTGGTGATGACTGAACAACTATGAGATGATACTGTGCACCAATTATTTACTTTGATTGGATTATATGGTATATGAATATGTCTAAAAATACTTTGCATTTTTAAAAAACGAGCTGTTCCAACACCTATTTTCATTCGTGTAACTACATCATTTAAAGTCATTACAAAAGAACTCTTAATGAGCAAAATATTCCTCTATTATGTATCTTCAAGTTGCTTTACTTGAGGCCTGATACATTTTCACTCTGTAATATAAGAAATGATTTCTCACTCTCCAAGAGAGGGTAAACTAAGGCCATTTTGTGCAAAAGGCAATGAAAACAAGTTTTTCGAACTGTTTCTCATACCTGCCTTGTCCTTGTCCAGATATTATGCATCTATGGCTTGTCCAGAGGCCCCAACTGCATCTGATCCTTCAAATGAGATCACTTCAAAAGCTGTCTGCAAGTTGTTGTAAATGTATTTTACCTGAATTGTACACTCGAAAATGATAAAATGGGAAATTCTGAGTTATTTGTATGTTACTTCAATAAAGTTTTTAGAAGTATTAGTGGAAGTCAGATTTTGTATTAACATGAGAGTGATCTCTCTATATTTTCTAAATAAGAGTCCTCTAACTTTCAAAAAGTAATCTTCTTAAGAGGGGCCACCACGAAAAGAGACACAATCTTTTCTTTTGTTTGGAAAATTATTTCTTCCATGCAACTCACTCTCATAACCACTCTCAAAAAGGGCAGGAGGGTTGTAAATTTCATTGCCATTGAGCATAAAAGCTTGGAAGTAGGGAGGAGAAGACCTCAAACATTTTAGCTATACAAGTGTAGAGCAAGGGGGCAGCAACTCCATATTCTCACAGCCAGGAAACTGAAGAGTCCTGCCGGGAAAGACAGGATCCAGCATGCCAATGTCACAAATGTGTTAATCACGATGTCATGAAAACAGGATTACAGCATCTCTTAAAGAGAAAAACTAGGGAGAAGAGGAGCAGTATGTGGCTCACAGTGCTGTATAACTCATTTTTCTGATAGGAGATTGTCTTGTTCTTTTCCATAGTAAAAACAATTTGTGAGCAGATCAATTAGGGACATCACTCTTTCTCACAAAACTGAAAATATTATTAACAGTAAATATCAGAATCAGAGCTAAAGAAATACCAGGAAATCTTCTGCATTCTCAAATAGGGGTATCCATTCAAAAGGCCAATCTAAGGATAACTAAATAACTACTGATTTTAAACTTCTGGCTATCTCCAAAAACCCCAATATAAAAGTTAGCTATTCATACGGAGCACAGAATGGGAATGAGGCCTTGTAATTCTATATATCTTAATGCAATACCCGGATACATCCCTGAGTATGTTGGGCAGATAATTAAAAATTATTGGCAAAGTTCCTTGAGGAACAGGAAAAAAAGATATGGAATTATTAAGCTTTATCACCGGGGACACCCCTGACACTGTTTCAAACAGTAGGGACTCCTAAGTCAAAAGGGCAAGGCCTTGCTCTTGAAGCTTGCTCTTGTAAGCTTATTTCTGCAGCAGAGAAGCTAAGCTAACTTAGAGTTTTGCCTAAGAGTTACTTCCAGAAAACCTCTTTTGTTGCTCAGATGTGGCCTCCCTCTATCTAAGCCTAATTCTGCAAGGAAAATCATTACCCTCCCCATTACATGGGACATGACATTCAGGGGTGAAAGTCTCCCTGGCAACGTGGGCTATGACTCCCAGGGTGAGCCTGGCCCTGGCACCATGGGACCAATAATGTCTTCCTACCAAAAGGGGAAAAGAAATGCAACAAAATAAGGTATCAGTGGCTAAGAGAGTTTAAATAGAGTCGACAGGCTATTCTAGAGGCTATCTTTTGCAAGTTTCAGCTAGATATGGCTGATTATCATGGTTTTCCAAAGCCCAACCAAAATCATTCCTGTCGCCCCTAAAGAACACCTCTACCTGAGATTCTACAAAAGTTGCATATACTATGATTACTTTCCAGAAACCTGCAACCTCCAGATGGGTTCCTAGGCCAGATAAGTTCTAAATTCCAGAGGCGCCAGCCTCTCCAAGACATCAACTAGTCCCATCCTCTTATCCCTTATTATCGATTCCCCTTTCCAACATGAAAAAGTTAGAATGGGCATAGCCCAAATACCCCTAAAGACTGGGAGAAAGATCAAAGGAAAAGGTGGAGTTATGATAGGTAAGATAGGATTTAACAAATCAAGTATGACTGCTGAATCATTATATTGATATTTTTTTTAGTCTCCAGTGTCTTGGTGTAGCTAGAAGGAAAAACCCAATATTGTAGAACTATAACAATACCAAACTCTGAAATCTGTTCTATAACTACTTGTTACAATGTACTTTGAAATCCATTACTTTTTTGCATATATATTTCACAATAAAAAATGCTTTAAAAAAGTTAGCTATTGAAGTGAATAAATCACATCATAATGCGCTTGTAGTAAGTGATTCACTCATTATTACAATTATTTCCTGTAGTTTTCATCATAATGGTGACCTTTTAATTTCATTCACTCATTCAAGAAAGTAACTAAGTCGTTTTTAAGAAGTAGCAAATGAAAAATCCTTACAAATGAAATCTATCCAGATACAACTGAGAGCTGCCATCAGGCAGTGAAGTGTTTTGAAACTTAAAAGAGGTTCCAGTAAATTGCCTTTTCCTTCATCTAAATAAAAAACTTTAGATAAAGGAAGTTGATACTTTTAAAAGAAAAAAAGCGAAGTTTATATTATGGAAACCTTTAAATGAATGTATTTGTTTCCCTTTCACATATTCATGGCATTCAAAACGACCAACAGATAGATGAGCTAGAAAAATCAATAACCTGTTCCAAAGAGATAATTTTCCCTTAGCTTACATATTCTCTTATATGAGATTCAAGGAAAATACAAGGTCTTAAATCCACAGAACAGAGAAGTAAAACTTTGAATTTAGGTTAAATAACAAGCGAAGACAAGAAACACTTCTCTCTAGTCACTACATATGAGATGTTCCTGCTTTTGCCCTCTATTCTGACCTACTCTCTCAGTTGCTAGGACCTTACTCGATCAGTTGCTACCTCTCCTCTGGCTCCTTTTCTTCTGCACACGAACATGCTAAGGATGATTCTTGCTGCTATGGAAAACAGTCTGGCAGTTCCACAAATGGTTAAACACAAAATTACATATGACCTGGCAATTCCACTCCTAGGTATATTCCTCAAAGAATTGAAAGCAGGGACTCAGACAAATAATTGTACACCAATGTTCATCACAACGTTATTTAAAATAGTCAAAATAAGCAATCCACGTGTCCAACAACAGATGAATGGATTAAACAAAATGTAGTATACCTATATAATGCAATATTATCCAGCCATAAAAAGAAGTGTAGTGCTGGTACATGCTACTACATGGATGAACCCTGAAGACATCACATTGAGTGAAATAAGCCAGACAAAAAAGGGAAAAATATTGTAAAATTTCTCTTATATGAAATACTAAAAATAAGCAAATTCATAGACACTGAAGGGAGAACAGTGGTTTCAAGGGGTAGGGGAAGGGGGAATGGAGAGTTATTGCTTAGTGGACATGAGTTTTGGTTCGGGATGATGCAAACAGTCTGGAAAGAGTGGTGAAAGTTACACAGTATTATCAATGCACTTAATGTACACCATCCATTTTTAAACAGTTAAATTTATTTTGTTAACTCCTGTTAACAGGAGTGATGTTGGATAGGGTTTAGCAAACCTTAGCAATAAGCACTATCTAAGCGAAGCTTGCATAAGAATAGTCTCCAGAAGCCAGAGTAAGAATAAGGGCCTTTAATCCTGTATAGCTTAATGTAATGCCTGGATAAATCCCAGAGTATATTAAGCAGATAATCAAAAAGTTTTGGAAAAGTCCCTTGAGGGATGTGAGAAAAACTATGGAACTATTAAACTTTACTACCAGGAAAACCCCTGACACTGGGTCAAACATTAGGGTCACCCAAATCAATAGTCCAAGCCCTTGATCTTGAGGCGTGCTCTTGTAAAGCTTGTGGATGTAGTGGAGAAGCTTCGCTTACCTACAGGAATGCTTAAGAGTTACTTCTAGAGGACCTTTTTTGTTGCTCAGATGTGGCCTCACTCTCTCTAAGCACAACTTTGCAAGTGAAATCATTGCCCTCCCCACTATGTGGAATGACATCCAGGGGTGAAAGTCTCCCTGGCCGTATGGGAGATTATTCCGAGGGATGAATCCAACCCTGGCACTGTGGGATCAACAATGCCATCCTGACCAAAATGGGGGAAAGAAGTGTAACAAATAAGGTATCAGTGGCTGAGAGAGTTCAAGTAGTCGAGAGGCTACTCTGGAGGTCACTCTTAAGCAGGCTTCATTTAGACATTACTACCTATCATAACTTGCCAAACCCCAACCAAAACCATTCCAGCCAATCCTAAAGAACACCTAGGGCAATATACACAATTCTACAAAGGTTCCATACACTAGGGTAACTTTCCAGAAACCTACAACCTCCAGATGGGTTCCTGGACCAGATAAGTCCTGAAACCTAGAGGAGCCAGCCTCACCAGAATATCAACTAGTTCTATCTCCCTACCCCTTATTATTGACAGCCCCTCCCAAGATGAAAAAGTTAGAATGGCCATAGCCCAAATACCCTGAAAGAGTAGAAGAAAGATAAAAGGTGATGAGAGTTATAGAGAAGGTAGGGTTTAACAAATGAGTAAGATCGTTGAATCGTTATATTGGTATTTCTTTTAGTCTCCAGTATCTTGGAGGAGCTAGGAGTAAAAACCTAAAATTGTGGAATTGTAACCCATGTCAAACTCTGAAATCTGTTCTGTAATTGTTGTGATGTACTTTGAAATTGATTAAAAAAAAAACTTTTTGCATATACATTATTTTTCACACAAAAAAGAAAAAGTCGATTGTGATGATAAAAAATATTTATTCCTCCTAGCCTCCAATGTTCTGGAGCAGCTAGAAGGAAAAATCTGAGATGACAGTATGGTAGCCCATGAAAAACTCCAGATCTGTCCTGTCAACTACTTGTTGAAGAGTGCTTTGAAAACTATCGCTTTTTACTTTCTTTGCTTTGTAAATATGTTATATACAACAACAAAAAAAAGTTAAAAAAACAGATTCTACAAAGGTTCCATGCACTAGGGTAACATTCCAGAAATCTACAACCTCCAGATGGGTCACTGGATCAGAAAAGTCCTGAAATGCAGAGCGGCCAGCCTCTACAGAACATCAACTAGTTCCATCCCATCCCATATTTTGACAACCCCTTCCAACATGAAAAAGTTAGAATGGCCATAGCCCAAATACCCCTAAAGAGTGGGAGAAAGATCAAAGGTGATGGTGGCATTATACAGAGAAGGTAGGGTTTAACAAACAAGTATGACTGCTGAATCATTATATTGATATTTCTTTTAGTCTCCAGTATCTTGGCACAGCTAGAAGTAAAAACCTAAAATTGTGGAATTGTAACCCATACCAAACTGTGAAATCTGTTCTACAGCTAACTGTTGCGATGTGCTTTGAAATTTATTTCTTTTTAGTATGTATATTATTTTTCACAAAAAAGAAAAAAAAATCCTTCTAGCCTCGAGGGTTTTGGAGCAGCTAGAAGGAAAAATCTGAAATAGTAGAACAGTAACCCATAACAAACTCTGAAATCTATTCTTTACCTACTTACTGAAGTGCACTTTGAAAATCATTCCTTTCTTTTCGTTTCGTTAACAGCCTCCAGAAAACCCTCTTGACACAATTTGATCTCTCTTAGCCACTGATGCCTCAAAAATGGTTAAACTGATTTTTATGTTACATATATTTTACCACAACTAAAAATAATTTCCTTTTAAAAAGGCATGAACTCCCTCTCTAAAGCCCAACTCTGCAAGTTAAATCATTACCCTCCCCCTATGTGGGACATGACATTCAGGGGTGAAAGTCTCTCTGACCACTTGGGATATGAATCACAGGGATGAGCCTGGCCTTGGCACTGTGGGATCAACAATGCCTGCCTGACCAAACGAGGAAAAAGAACTGTAATAAATTAAGGTATCAGTGGCTGAGAGAGTTCAAATAGAGTCGAGAGGCTATTCTGGAGGCTACTCTTACGCAACCTTCAGCTAGATATGGCTATTTACCATGGTTTGCCAAACCCTAACCAAAACCATTCCTGCCTCCTAAAGAACACCTAGGGCTCTGAGATTCTACCAACGTACCATTTACTTTCCAGAAATCTATAACCTCCAGATGGGTTCTTAGGCCAGATAAGCCCTGAAATTCAGAGGGGCCAGCTTCTTCAAGACATTAAGTAGTTCAGTCACCCTATCCCATATTATCGACAGCCCTTTCCAAAATGAAAAAGTTAGAATGGACACAGTCCAAATACCCCTAAAGACTGGGAGAAAGATAAAAGGAAGAGGAGGTGTTATAATAGAGAAGTCAGGATTTAACAAATGAGTATGACTGCTGAATCATAATATTTCTTTTAGTCTCCATGTCTTGGTGCTAGAAGGAAAAACCTGAAACTGTGGAACTGCAACTCACACCAAACTCTGAAATCTGTACTTGTTACAATGTATTTTGAAATTTATTGCTTTTTTATATATGTTATATTTCACAGTTTAAAAAAATGTCTAAAGAAATGGTTGGGAGGGAAATCATTATGGATTAAAAAAGGCTAGGATACAACAAACAAATGTAATGTTTAGATCCAGAATCAACAAACTAACTAAAAAAAAAAATAAGAAATTTGGGAAAATTTAAACACTGCCTGGACATTAGATATATTAATGAATTATTGACAATTTTATTGAGTGTGTAAGTTTTTTAAAAAGTCCTTACATTGTAGAAATATAAGTATTTACAGTGAAATTATTTGATACCTGAGATTTGCTTCAAATTACTACACAGGGAAAAAAAAAAAGATGAGGAATGGTTATGTGTCCTTTTCTGGTTCTGCCAATTTTTATGTATGTCTGAAAATTTCCATAATAAACTTAAAAAAAAAAAGGGATGAACTCGTTTTAATATTACAACATGAACCTTGAAAACATCATGCAGAGTGAAAGAAGCCAGGTGCAAAAGACCACATGTTGTATGATTTCATTTATTTGAAATGTCTAGAAGAGCCAAACTATAGAGACAGAAAGTAGATTACTGATTGCCTAGAGCTGGGGGGAATGTGAGGATTGGGGGGTGATGGCTAGAAAGTATAGGATTTCTTTCTGGCATGATGAAAATTTTTTAAAATTGACTATGGTAATGGTTGCACAAATCTGAATATACTAAAAATCACTGAAGTATTTCCTTTAAATGGGTGAACTGTATGGTATTTGAATTCTACCTCAATAAAGATGTTACCAATATAACTGTTGGGGAGAACCACAAGTATAAAATATCTTATGGTAATTACTGAAGTAAACCAAGCCTGAATGCCAATTTATTGTTCTAATGAGGATGCAGTTTGAGTAACTTATTAATATAAGTCTGAACTCTTCAGGCTTTCCTATGAGTTAAATATCTATTATAATACTTCATACCTTGGTGTACTGTTTGACATCAAAGTTTTTATTAAAACAAACTAATAACAGGTAATAATTATTTGCTTCCTATTTCGCACAGATTTTATAAACTGAAATGGTGGTTAGTCATGCCAGTACACTGGACTTTACTAAGCAAGGCCTCCTTATTAAACACAGTCTTATACCACATATCCTATTTTTAATTTTAGGTAGTGTGAGTTTATTATTCTAATGTTGCCAATGGATATGCAATGTATTTTTAATAGTAGTCCATCTTGTGTTGATTTCTATTGCTATAGCAGTGTAACCACTTAGGAGGAAAAACCAAAAATAAATACCAATAAATTAGAACACAGTTACAAAGATTTTAAATCAACTCAATTTTGAAAAAGATACAAAAGATGACAAAGAATGAAGACATGATACAAAAATTTTGAAACTGTTTTATTCATCAGGGCTAATTTCTAAAATACTCCTCTAAACTACTGTTTTGTACAAATAAAATCTGGCAAAAAGAGTTACAGCTTTGTAATTTATGGAGAATAACAGTAGGGGAAAAAACACAAAAACTGAGAAGTCACACCTGAGATAAAGCTGTTTAAAAACACATTTATCCCTGCGAGATTGTTGTCCTGGTTCCCCGTTTAAAGATAAGTAAAATCTGAAGTAAAAACAGGTTTAACAACTTGTCTAAGACCACAAAAGCAAACCTGTGGCAGAAATTTGGCAAACAACAATTTCCGATTACCAGGTTTATGATTAAAAATCCATAACAGACTACGCAATAAGTGGAGGAAAATAGAGAAGAGCAATTTCCACTCTTTCAGCATGAATAAACTGTGGTCCTGCACACAGAAGCTTAGAATCTCCCAAAGGAATGACCATTAATTAACTCCTTGCTAGCAGTAGCTGGAAAGTAGGACCAGGACAGAGTCAACTAAGTAGTAGTTTTTTCAGTGTGCTCTAATAATACTAAGTCTCTAACACTGCCTCTCAAATGTTTTCATACTTTTGTTAAATTTTGGCTGTGTAAAAGTAGGATAATTTTATTGTTATATTGATAAAGCCTATGCTGAAACAACCAAGGAAAGTGGAATTGCTTCTTGACATTCTTGCTTAAAACATATGTAGAAAATGTTACTTTTCTTCTTTTCTGCAATCCACACACTAAACACGATTCACACTGTTCACCTTCACCAAATTTGATTCAATTGTTTAAGCCAAATTTAAAATAAATAATAAAGGAGATTACCAGGATCCATATTTTAAGAAATACATATTCAACTATACAGGAGTGAAATGATCTGTCTGGGATTTGCTTTAAAACATTTCAGCAAAAGGAAAAAGGTATGGGTGAAACATTTGCGGCAAATACAATTGTCGAACGTGTAAGAGGTTCTCTTTTCTCTCTACTTTTGTCTAGGTTGAAATATTTCATAACTTTTTAAAAAATGAATTAATTTCGAAGTTACCGTCCTGAAAATTAAGTACGAGTCACTGGGTGTTAATACTCTTGCCTTCAGAACGAAAGGAGGCGAAGGGCCTCAAAGAAAGCGCGAGGATCCTTCCACGAGGCCGACGTAGGCTCGGAACCTCAAACCCCCCAACCTCAGCTCCACGCGACCACCCAGACCGAAAGCGCGCACGTTTCGCTCGTGGCTGATTCTGGCAAATCATTCCGTGCGCTCTACGAATGGGAGAACCGCTGATTTGGAAGTGGCACACGCGGGAATCACGCTGGAGGCTCCGGGAAATCCGAGAAACTCCGCTCGAGAGCGCCCAGGTACCAGTCCAGGGCTATCGGCTCGGTCCCCGGCGTGACACACGGCCCCGCGCGGCCCCCGGACCTCTAGCGACCCCGGACCAGTCTCCTCAGCCCCTCCACCGAGAACCCCCAGCCTCCAGCGAACCTCGGCCCCGCCCGCTGCCTACCGTCAAAGTCCTCGTCGTCCTCAGTGTCGGCGTCCGCGGTGGCGTCGGCAACGGGGCAGGGCTCTTGCTCGTGGGGGCCGAGAGGAGGGGCGGTGGCGAGCGGGACAGAGGTCAAGGCGCGGGCCTCGCGCAGGCGGGTGAAATAGTCCACCGCGAAGTCGACAAGATCGGGCGGTTGTTGCCGCAGCACCTCCACCGTGTAGCCCTGCAGTAGCTCCGTGAGCCCTGGCGGGATCTGAATGTGGCTCATGCTGACGGCGGCGCAGAGACTGGCGGATACGGGCCGCCAGCGGCCACAGCCTCCCGCACTCCCTCTCGCCGGCCCCTAGCTCTGTGGCCACGCGTAACTCCACGCGCGGCCCCAATCCGGCTTTCCTCGCACTGCACTTAGGCCGGGTCTGCGTTTCCGGGCCGCGCGACCCTGCGTTACTTCGGCCGGCTGGCGCCGCCGCCGCTGTCACTGTACCTCCGCGGCTGCCGCGGGGACCGACGGGCGGGCGGGCGGGACGGGCAGGGCAGGCGCCCGGGTTGTGACGCAGGCGGCTGCGGGCGTGCGCGCCCCCGCCGAGCGCCAGCCCGCAGTGCGCGTGCGCCGCCCACCACTGAGCCGTCGGGGGGTCGCTGCGGGGGGAGGGCTCAGAGTCCGTCCTCACGGCGCGCGACCCTCGAATGAAGAAATGGATGGTCAACCGGCGAATCAGCTTCTGGTTAACGCCTCTCATCTGGTCATGAGATCTCTCATTTATTCTTTCTGTACACGCTGAGCGCCTTCTGTTTCCCGACACTTACTGGGAGCTAGGGATACAGCCAAGAGCCAAATGGTGAAACACACGACCACCTCAGTGTGATTTCGGCTTTGGTGGAGAAAAAGAAGGCCCTCATTAGGGGGTGACATTCAAGTTGACCCCGGAGGCCTGGTAGGATCTGGCCAGAGGAAGACCTGGAGGAAAGCCATCTGAGTATAGAGGATAGACAGCCAGAGCAAAGGCCTGGCCAAGTCTGGACTATTTTGGCCACAGGAAGGAATGGTGAAATGACCATAGGACATTTGGGAAGCTAGCAGGAGGTCTGTGAGATGTCAGCTGGGGAAGGCTGTGTGTGTAGTGGTGGTGGTGGTGGTCGTGGTGGTGGTAGTGTTAGTAGTAGTAGTTTTCAGTGAGAGAGTAATTTTGGAGCCATAGGCAGAGAAATAAACCTGGGAAGAGTTTATCTGACCAAACATGTAAAGACGAAAAGGAGAATAAGGCCCAGAGCAGAAGGGACCTGCATAGCTCTGTGCCTGCTCCTCTCCTTGAGTACTCCTACCGGGTTCTCAGATCTAGGTCTATATGCACCTTCCCTTCCCATCCTGGGCCTTGGGCCAGCACTTTTTTTTTTTTTTTTTTTAACATGGGCCGGCACCGCGAATTGAACCCAGGTCCTCTGGCATTGCAGGCAAGCATTCCTGCCTGCTGAGCCACCGTGGCCCGCCAGCACTTCTTGATGGAGCTGAGCAGAATGTAAGGCACTGCTACCCTTGGCCCCTGGGGAGTGTGTATAGGCAAACCCGAGAATCCAGGCTATTTCTCAAAATGCATATCCCCCACCCCAGCCAATCTGGGAATAGAAAAAGATGGAGGCCTAGATGATGACCAAAGGCCCAGACAGTATAGGACAGAGTCTTCCTTGATGGGCTTAGCCAGAAATGACTAGCTGTAGGCTTGGGAAGCTGAAGGACATTCGGGATGGTTAAGCGCCACCTGGTAATTACCCCTTATTAATTAAAACATACACTAGCACCTCTCTTACTGGCTTGGCGCACACCCAGGAGCTGAATGCTACTGGGAACTGAGATTCTAGCAGCAGGAGCACAATATCCCAACTGATGCAGAGATTTCTAGGCCAAGCAGGCTTGTGATTCCAAACAGTGTCTTCCTGGATAAGTTCCTTGACCCCTGAGAGGGGTCTTGGACCATTAATTTTGTGAGGGAAGAGGTAGTGTCTGACTTGTTCCCTACTGAGTCCTCATTGCACATTTTGGAGTTTTCCTGAATAAACTGAATGATAAATTTCTATGCAGTAAGCAGAACCACTGAAACTGCTGTATTGACCTCTCATTCTCAGAACTGGGATCCTATAATGCAGAGCTGTGCTTCTTAGAATGTGAAAACCTCACTAAGGACAGACAGCAAGGGGCTGGAGGGGCAGGGCAGGGTCCCTCAACACTTCTCTGTTCTTGGGTCAACTGACCCTTCTGAGAGTTTTCTAGGAAAACACAGTAACTTTGGGGGTCAACCCTTGGCCAACGATAACTAGGAAACTGGGTTGTGACTCTCACCATACCACCACACCTGGGGATCTGCTCCTGTTCAAGCAGTTCTACAACCAAGTCTTTGGAAAGGCAAGTTCACAACTCTACTCTCTATTTGCCCACGTTGTCAGTTTTTACATGTTTTAAAGGTATACAAGTACCTGTACAATTAGGACACTAATATCAAAATAGGGGAAAAAGAGGCTATGGATGAAAGCTGGAGAGAGAAGCTACACCAGGGCTAATGGCAGAGCTGGGTGCCAGCATGCGGAGTCTGTTCCGCTAGGCTAGTGAGGTCCTTCTCTCCACGTCGTCTGGAGGCAGAAGTAAAGGGGGAGCCGGCTCGGGAGATTTGGGTCTAAGGGGCGCGCGCTGGGATTACCCACAGCGGGTCTAAAGAACTGGAAGCTGAGTCAATCGAGGCATAAGGCAGGGAAGCTTTATTGTGTATAGGCACTTATGCCATGGCTACCAGCAGCTAAAGACTCTGA
>PVIY010030029.1:0-31417 GCA_004026745.1 Myrmecophaga tridactyla
TGTAAAGGTGGCCCTCAGGAAGGTGTGTCCCACATCTGGTACATGAAAGGAAGTAGCCGAGTTGAATTTTTCTCAATGCTAATGAGTTAATTTTAAAAAATGACGAGAAACTGGTGCAAGTGACAAGGGGAGGAATTTAATTTAAGTTGTAGATTTATAAACAATATGTTCCCCCAATAGGAACTGGCCAAGTTTCTATAAGGAACATTTAAATGAACTTTCCAAGTAAACTAACTGTTGATGCTCTCAGCACTTCAGGGGATCAGGTAGTGATGGGGAAATTTCTTCAAGGTAAAGCAGGTGGCCAGGTGAAACAGCAGGAGGCCCAGTGTGGTACTGCAAAGTTTGCTGATGTTTTCACCCATGCATCAGTAGCAGGAAACATGTCTTTAGCATTCACATGTGGACATCACTGTTCCATTTCTCTTTCAGAGTGGGAGCCTTGCATTCTGAGGTGGGGATCATTATGCACAGTGCTTCGTACATTTTAACATGGGGACTTTTAAAATCCTATTTTGAGGAATGTCACCTAGATTCTCCTACCCACTTCCTCTTTGCTTAGGTTGGAAAAGAGACAAGAGGCATTGTTCCTCACCATCATTGTAAAATGTTGCAGCCTTGGCACTGTAAAGAGGGTAAGAAATGACATCATCAAACCTTCAGTTTTATCAACCAGCAGAAAAAAAGGTGTATTTAAATTTATATTTTCCTTTCACACAGGAAAGGATCATTCATTAACCTAGAATCCTTGTATAACAGGAAGTATTTGTTTTGGTTTTTAGTTTGTACACAATTTCTTCAATGTTATCTTTGTGGGCTCAATTCCTTTTTGGATTCCTCCTTCCCCTTCTCTGCCTCCTCCTCCTCCATTTCCTCCTTCTTCCATTCACAGTTTTCCTTATTAGTTTTATCCTCTGCTTCTAGCCTCTACATTTGTGTTTTTTCTATGTTGCAGGTTAGATTCTCTTCTCTTCCCTTGGTAATTGCATTCATGCCCATATCTGCATATATCTTTAATATTTGCCACTGATATCCAAATTTATAGCTAGAGACCCTTATTCTCCTCCAATCCCCAAACTCATTGATGTAATTGCTGAGTTATCATTTCCAGAAATCTCATTCAACAGTGTCAATGCACAATCTTCCCTTCATTCAGCCCATCTACTGAAACATTCTTGTCCCTCTTCCTATCCTCTGTATCCAAAGCATCCTCAAATCCTATTGATTGGATCAGAACACCTCTCATATCTGCAACTTTATCCCATCTATATCTAAATGTATCCTTGGCCACCTAAGATTATGTTTCTGCCCTGTATCCAGAGTTATAGATATCACAAGATTTTGTAATGAATGGTTTCAAGCACATAAAAAAGTTTTAAGAATTTTACAGTGAATGCTTATATGCCCAATACCAAAATTCTATTATTGATTTGTTCCTACAGTTTTTAAAATTACTTATCCATCCTTCAATTCATCTTGTTTTTAAGTGGGTTTCAAAGCAAGTTTTGAACATTAGTTCACTTCTCCTTAAATACATCATCTTGATATACATTAATTAGTGTTAAAGATTTAAGTTTCCTTTCCCTTTGAAGTAAAATTTTCAATGGAATGCCTAAATAATTGTGCACATTTTCTGGGTTTTGACAAGTGTATACAGCTGCATAATCCAACATCTATCAAGATATTATTATATTCCCTCCTATCCTTCTCATCAATCCAAAACCACTCCTTACTGAATTTAACACTATTATGATTTTTCATGTTCTAGTACTTCATATAAATGGAATTACAGGTACATGAGACTTCTTTCACTTAGTATACTACTTGTGAGATTTACTCATGTTGTTGCATGTATCATCAGTTTGTTCAGTTTTCCATTAGTATTCCATTGTATGAATGCATTACTTTTTATTCATTCCATTCACCTGTTGATGGACATATGTCTTTTTTCAAACTTTTGGTTATTATGAATAAAATTGCCATGAGCATTTGCATGCATGTCCTTCTGCAGATGTAATTTCTGTTTGTTTCTTTTGGGTAAATGAGTAAGAGTGTAATTGCTGGATCATAGGGAGCATGTATGCTTGATTTTATAAGGGACTGTCAGTGGTTTTTTTTGTTTTGTTTTGTTTTTTACCAAAATGGCATCACCATTTTTATGTCCTATCAGCAATGAATAAGTGTTCTGGTTCTTCACATCCTCTATACAGAAAAATATTTTAAAAGCCAAAGTCTAATCCTGCCCTTCATCTGCCTATAGTGTTTTAGTAACTTCCTATGGCTCATGGATGCAGTTAGACATTGTACAATATCTGGCCTGTACTTTCCTTCTCATCTAATATATGCATATAATGCCACAAACTTCTCCTTACAGACTGCTTTAGTGGCAACACACACAATTCAATGTGTTGTGTTTTTATTTTCATTAAGTTCATGATGCTGTCTAATTTCCCTTTTAATTTCTTATTTGAGCCATGTGCTATTTAGAAGAGTATTATTTAGTTTCAAAAATTGGGGTATTTTTCCATATATCTCTATGCTGTTGATTTCTAATTCAGTTCATTTCTTGTAATAGAACATTATTTATATGACTTGAACCTTTTAAATCTGTAGGACAGGTTTTATGGTCTCATATATGGTCTTTCCTGGTAAATGTTGTTGAATGGAGAAGAGGAAGTCATGAACTTCACAGTGAAGAAATAAGTCAGAGATCTGCAAGTTGGTGCCCAAAGACTTCTCTAATTTCCCAACATTTTTGTCCAAAATATAGACCATGCAATCATTTCCCCTCATATTCCTTATAAAATCTCCATGGTCCTGTATGGGTGGCTCAACCCCCTCTAAGTTTGCTCCTTCCCACTTCTCTCATCCCCATCCCAGTCCCACCACCAGGCTTTCTGTCTGTCAAAATGCCTGCTGAGAATGTTATGAAAAATGCTCATGGTGATGAATATACTACTATGTGATGGTATTGTGAGCCATTGACTGTATACCATACACAGAATGTTTGTATATTATGAATATTTATGTTTGTATATTGTTTAGTTTTATAACACAAAATATATTAAATTAAAACAAAACAAAATGTCTGCTGGGATGTTACTTCTCCTTCGTGGAGCCTTTACATCATGCAGGTCTCTGCATGAAATGCCTCTTCAGAGTATTCTTTTTGCCACTATATAAAAAAACAACATGCTGTATTATTGTTTTTATTTCTTTTCAAGCATTCTTCACTATGTGAAAGTATCTTATTTACCATATATATACTCATTATATTTTACTAGAATATAAGCTCCTTGAAGTGATGATGGCTGGCCTGCTTGGTTCAATGCTGAATTTGTAGCATAAAGTTCAGTAATTGGCATACAGTAGGCATCTAATACTTGCCAGTTGAGGGAATGAATGTCTCCCCATGGTAGTACTGAACATGTGATGACCTTATCTACCTAATTCAAGCTGAGCATGACGGGGAGTGTCTGGCACAGATTATGTGCTTAATAAACATGTGTTGAATGAATGGTTAGGTATAGACTATAAATGTAATCTTTGTAAGGATCTTAAAATTGGACCACTCACTTGCATGTTGCTCTATGACCACAGAAGGCAGTTTTGCTGATGCTTAGTGTTTTGCTTTACTAAAACTGCCAGAATGCAATAAACCAGAAATGGGTTGGCTTTTACAAAAGGGATTAATTAAGTTACAAGTTATAATTCTAAGGCTGTGAAAAGGTCCAAATTAAGGCACCAAAAAGAGGACTACTTCTCACGGAAAAGGCAGCATCCAGGTTCCTCTACCACATGGGAAGGCACATGGTGAGGTTTGCTGGCCTACTCTCCCAGCTTCTAGTTCCAAACAGTTCTCTTAGCTCTGTTTCCAATGGCTTTCACTCTAAATGCCTGTGGGCCATCACTTAGCTTCTCCAGGACAAATCTTGGATTTCATCTCTTACCTTAGAAGCTCCAAATGTCTGCATCTTGGTTTCATTTCTCTGCTCTCCATGTTAATTCTGAACTCTTTCTCTCTCCATAAGCTCTTTGAAGGTCTCCAGTAAACTAATTAAGATTACCTTCAATGGTCAGGGTCACATCTCCATGGAAATAATATAATCACAAGTTCCCACCCACAATTGGAGGGGTCACATCTCGAAATAATGTGATCAAGAGATCCTACCCCACAAAAGGTCTGCCTCCAACAAGATTCAATAAGGAATGCAACAACATGGATTTTCTGGGGTACTTAACATTTTCAAACCAGTGCGGTAAGGAAGTCAAGGAAGCAAAGCAGCAGAAGTGACAAAAACTTGAATTGCATAACCAATGTTCCCCAACCAGCTCAGAGAGAAGCATGTCCCCAAGAGGCCACAGTGAACTGGAGTGGTGAGTTGAGAGTGGGGGAAGGGTAGAGATAGTTAGGGGCCTTTCTCTGAAGAAAGGACAGAAAAAGACCATGCATCAATTTAAAGGGAATTCCCAGAAGAGTTATGATGCTCAAATAGGGCTTGTGTGAAAGCACCTTGGGAGACTAAACCAGTGCAGTGCCCCCTGCTAAAAGGAAAGGAGATTCTCCCTCCAAAAGCACCTCACTCCAAGAAACACATCTCCATATTGGCATTCCTCTTCATCTGAATCATAGAATGGTTCTCAGGATGAACACTTATCCAGTCATCACAACCATGGCAGACTTCCCTGGGTGGGGATTGCTAGAAGTAGACCAGGAGATGAGAGCTGTGTATGGGTGATTTATTATGGATATTATCCAGAGAAGCCAAGGAGGGAAGGGGAAGAAGCCAAGAAAGAGTGTGATTCCAGGTGATGTCCAGCCTCAGGTTGACCCTGCAAGGAGCTCGGCAGGATAATGTCACCACAGTTTGTCAATCTTGAGGTAAGGGAGCTGGGCTTTCACTCTCCCACACTGACTGAACACTGCCTTATCCACTGTCAGGATCATGAACATGCAGCACTTCTCATTTCCTTCCATCCAGCCATGTGGTGACAGGAGCCAGTACTCACCTTGGGTCACAGGTGAAGGTACAAACTTCACCTTGGGGGCATGGAGAGATGGACTGAGCCCTGCCACATTCAGTGCAGTGAACATTGATAACAGTGCCTGGCTGTGCTGTATGCCATGTCAGTGAGACAGGAAGGCACAAGCTCCATCACCTTCCTGTACAGAAGATAGCCAGAGCCTGGCTCTGTTTCATGAATTACAAACTTCTACTGAGTGCATGGATGGTTTGGACCCTTGCTGGAATAAAGTGGGCTGTCCTGGGTAAATGCATGATTTGGGGGACAAGCTCATACTAAGCAAACATGGAGATGGGCAGAAGTAGAGGGCATGAGGGCCACAGGGTTTCTATTGAGAGGAGGGGGATGAACCAACAAACTTGGATCTGTTCACATCTCTTTAAGCTCAAGCAAGAGCCTACCTCATGCTGAAAACAAAAAGCAGAGGATTTAGTTATGAAACCCCTTTGCTGGGTCAGGGTGTGTGGATGTCAAAATCAGACATGGCCTGGAAGTGATCAGGAGCTGACGATGTCCAGCAGAGGTCAGCAGTTTGTATGGGTTTGAGGTGAGCTCTTGTCCCACCAGCTGCTGTTTGTTGTGTCATTTGGCCTGGAATCCTAACAAGCACCCAACTGTAAGATAAGCTCTTTTTAGGTAGTGGGGCCGCTTGGAAGGGTCTCATATGATCATAGACTCTGAAAATGGGATGTTCTGACTTCCCTGAAGTCAGGTGGAAAAGGAAACATGACCTCCCTTGGGCCACATAGTTCATGCTTAGCATCTCCTTTGGGAAATGGGTTAAAGTAGGGTATGGGATGCATTTTTCATAAGGATCCAGAGTATAAATTTTTTGCCTTGGTGGGATATGAAATCTTGCTTTGGACTACTCAACCCCAATGCTGCAGTGATAAAGCTGCCAAAGACAACATGAAAAAGAAGCAGCAAAATTATGCTCCAATAACGTTTCATTTATGGACATGGAAACATGAATTACAAATAATTTTCACATAACCTGAAATATCATTGTTTTTATTTTTCTCAACCATTTGAAAACATAAAAACATTGTTAGCATTTGAGCCTTACAAAAATAGACACAGGTCAGATTTGGCCAATGACTATGGTTTTCCTAAAATTGACTAAGCAGCCACAGGTTTGCTATTGCCTTGATTTGTGAAGAAAGCATTTCTAAAATGCTGAGACAGTGACAGCGAGGGGCCAGAGACATGTGGTTCTCAATCCCTGCTAGAGGCTGGAATCTGGTGAAGGCCACCAGAAGCCTTGTGCGGATGACCAGCTGAGGAGGGGTAGCCTGTCTATGCTTCCATAAGTGATCTGGGCTGTGTCTGCCCTTGGGAGAGCATGGGTGTTGGTTTACCAGTTATTTCATTGATTCAGGGCAGTAAGAATCTCAGTGTCTGCCCTGCCATTGAGGGCATGAAATCTTCTCCTGTGGATTGATGCTGTGGGACAACCAGCAGCTGGGCATTGATTCCTTAAAACACCAGCCCTGTTCTAGTCAAGAACCACCCACAGGTACCAAGAATGTCTTCCATTGTTATTTGGTGATTCAATCCAGCCTCAAGGCCTGATACCTTTCCTGGTTCTACCTAATAAGAGCACACAGGTTCTGCCTTAATTGGTCCCTAGGGCCCACAGCTGACTAATTGTAAGCTCACATCTCTGAGGCTATTTCAGGTGATATAGGGACTCTTTAGCCCTTGCCACAAATCTCCTACAGTGATTGTTGTGTTTGTGGAGAGGGAGCTCAGAACAAGACGTATGAATCTGACTTGTTATAAATAAATCATGTGTCCAGTCAGAAGGAAATGGGAAGAAAGGAGCTGACCTACATGACTTGGAACACAGTGTTACAACTGGATTCTTTTGGGCTAACAACAAAAAGACCTGCAAAAAACATAGTACAGGGTAGCAATTCAAAAGCTCCTTTTTTGTATATGAGGATTGGACAAATTGTAAAATATCAGACCCATGTCTCCCACATGTTGGAGAAATAAATTGCAAATGGTCTGAGGAGGGGCAGAATAAATCCTGTGGTGTTGATTGGCTTGGAGGTATCAATACAGACTCATGTTGTTGTTTTTTTTAAATATCTATGCATTGATAGGTATAGCAATAACCCTTTAGATATGGTGTCATATGCTTGTCCTTCTCTCCCAGATGTCTTTGTTTTCAATTTCTAGCTTCTCTATCCATAACTTCTTTCCTCAGCTTCTGTGTCTTTTCCTGTGTGCTTCTCTGAATTTCACCTCTTCAATTCCTAAATAATTTCAATAGAGTCAAAAAAGATAAAGGATATTAGGAAGACACTAGGAGAACATAAAGAAGAATTTGAAAGAATTCATCGAATAATAACAGAAATTACAGAAATGACCTTGAATGTTTTTTGTTTCTTTTAATGTTTTTTTATTGTTAACAACAAACATACAATCATTCTTGACATACAAACATTCTATACATGGTGTACAATCAATAGTTCAAAATATCATGTGTATTCATCACCATGATCATTTTTTGAACATTGGCATCTCTCCAGCAAAAGAAATTAAAAAGCAAAAAGAAAAAAAACTCATACATGCCATACCCCTTACCCCTCAATCTCATTGACCACCAGTATTTCAATCTACTCAATTTATTTTAACCTTTGTTTCCTCCATTATTGTTTTATTTTTATTCATATTTTTTACTCATCTGTCCATATCCTAGATAACAGGAGCATCAGACACAAGGTTTTCACAATCACACATTCACATTTCAAAAGCTAAATATTATACAATCATCTTCAGGAAACAAGGCTACTGGAACACAGCTCTACAGTTTTTGTACTTCTCTCTAGTCACTCTAATACATCATAAACTGAAAAGGGGGTATCTATATGATGTATAGAAATAACCTCCAGGTAACCTCTTGAATATATTTGAAATCTCTCAGCCACTGACACTTTGTTTAGTCTCCTTTCTCTTTTCTCCCTTTTGGTCAAGAAGGTTTTCTCAATCCCTTGATGTCAAGTCCCAGCTCATCCCAGGATTTCTGCCCCATGTTGCCAGGAAGGTTTACACCCCTGGGAGTTATGTCCCACATAAGGGAGGAGAAGAGTGAGTTTGCTTGCTATGTCAGCTTAGAGAGAGAGGCCACATCTGAGTAACAAAAGAAGTTCTTTGGGGTGATACTTAGGCATACTTTTAAATAGGCTTAGCCTATCCTTTGCAAGGATAAGTTTTGTAGGGGCAAATCCCAAGATTGAGGGCTCAGCCTATTGATTTGGTTGAGCTCATTGCTTGAGAGAATATCAGGAATTATCCAAATGGAGAAGCTAAATTTCCCCCCCTTTCTCCCCATTCCCCCAAGAGGACTTTGCAAATACTTCTTTATTCACTGTTCAAACCACTCTGAGATTTATCAGGACATCATACTAACTTGGATAAACCAACAAAATCCCATGCCCTAGTCAAGTTCCATGTACTTATAGTGTGCAATTATACTGAAGTTAAATTAGGAAATGCACTAGTCAGAATATAAATTTTGTACTAAATAAACATTTCTATCTTTAATCTCACACAGATGTTGAAGTTTTAAAATGTGAATGACCATCTATTTTTCATACCCTGCAATACAACATTCCTTTGTTCTTCCTCCAAAATCATTTTTAATCTGTACATTTAATCACTATCATTGTACATTGTTTCAGTTTTCTGAAGGTGCTGGAATGCAACATACCAGAAATGGTTAGGCTTATTCAAAGGGGATTTAAGAGATTACAAATTTACAGTTATAAAGCATGAAAATGTCCAAATTAAGGCATCAGTTCAGAGATACTTGAAGAAAGCCTCCTGGAATCCAGGATTCCTCTGTCACAAGGTAAGGGACATAGTGATTTCTCCTGATTCTTCTCTCCAAATTTCTGGTGTCAACAGCTGACTTCAAAACAAATGTCTCTGGGCATTTCTTTCTGTCTTGCTTACTCCCAGGGTGTTTTCTTTCTAAACCCTCACTTTCTCCACAAGCTCTCTTAAAGCACTCCAGTAAAGGATTAAGACCCATCTTGAATGGGCTGGGTCACATCTCCATGGAAACAACCTAGTCAAAAAGTCCCACCTACCAATAGCTTGACCCCCACATTGATCGGTTAAAAAAGAGTAGCTTTTTCTGGAGTACATAACAGAGTTAAACCTGCACATGTGGTTCCCAAATATCTCTTCCTAGATTATGTAGGTTGTTGTTTAATTTTCAAGACAAAATCCTTTGAGAAAAGAAAGTATTTTTAATTTGGTGAGGTCCCATTTATCTATTTTTTCTTTGTTTCCTGTGTCTTGGGTGTAAACTCAAAGAAGTCATTGACACAAGGTCCAGATAATGGTTCCTTAAATTTTCTTCTAAGAGTTTGATGATTCCAACTCTTATATTAAGTCTTTGATCCATTTATTTTTGTATATGGTGCGAGATAGGGGTCCCCCTTCTATTTTTTTTTTTTTTTTTTTTTTTTGCAAATGAAGATCTGGTTTTCCAAGAAACATCTGATGAAGAAATTATTCTTTCCCAAGTGAATAACCCTTACAATCATGTCAACCATCAGATGGCCATAAATGTGAGTGTTGATTTCTGTGCTCTCAATTTGATTCCACTAGTCTTTTATGTCTTTCCTTGTGCAGGGACCATGATATTTTGCTTGTTTGGTTTTGTGATAAGTTTTAAGGATGGGAAATGTGAGACTTTCAATGTCATTCTTTTTCAAGATGACTTTAGCTATGCTGGGTGTCTTCACTGTCCATACAAATTTGATGATTGACTTTTCCATTTCAGCAAAAAAGTTTGTAGGAATTTTGATTGGGATTTCATTGAATCTATAAATTTCTTTGGGTAGGGTTTACAGCTTGTTGATTTTACTCTTCCAATGCATGAGCACAGAATGTCCTTCCACTTATTTAGGTGTTTTTTGAATTCTTTTAGTAATGTTTTATAGTTTGCTGTATACAAGTCCTTTACATCCTTGCTTAGATTTAATCCTAGATATTTGATTCTTTTCATTGCCATTGTGAATGGAATTTCTACTTCTGATTCTTCTTTGCTTCTATATAGAAATACCATGGCCTTTTGGGTGTTAGTTTTCTGCCCCCACCACTTTGCTGAATTCATTTATTAGCTGTAGGAGATTTGTGTACATTTTTCTGCATATAGGATCCTATCAATGGCAAATAATGTAAGTTTTACTTCTTCCTTCACCATTTGCATACATTTTATTTCTTTTTCTTGCCTAATTGTTATGACAAGAACTTTCAGTACAATTTTGAATAATAGTATTTACAGTGGGGATCTTTGTCTTGTTCTTGATATTAGAGGGAAAGCTTAAAGTTTTTCACCATTAAAGAGGTGTTATCTGTGGGCTTTTCATATATGTCCTTTATCATGTTGAGGAAGTTTCCTTCTATTCCTAGTGTTCTCAGTGTTTTTATCAAGAAGCGGTGCCTCATATATTTTGCAGCACTCTGGCTTAGTGCATAAATGTTAATGATTTTTATGTCCTCTTGTTGAATTGTTTCTTTTATTAATACATAGTGTCCTTTGTCTCTTTTAACTGTTTTACACTTGAAGTCTAATTTGTTGGATATTATGTAGCTACTCCTACTCTGTTCTGATGGTTGTTTGCATGGAATATCTTTTCTCAACCTTTCACAGTCAACCTGTGTTTGTCCTCAGATTTAAAATGAGTCTCTGATAGAAAGCATATAGATGGGTCCTGTTTTTTAATCCATTCTGCCAGTCCATGTCTTTTGACTTGGAAGTTTAATCCATTAACATTCATAGTTATTACTGTAAAATCAGTACTTTCTTCTACCATTTTGCCTTTTGGATTTTATATGACACATCTAATTATTTTTCTCTTTTTATCTTTACTGATACTCTTCATTTCTTCACTCTTCTCCACCCCTCTCTCTCCTTCTTTTCCTATCTGCCTGTAGAGCTCCCTTTAGTATTTCTTGCAGAATCAGTCTCTTGGTCACAAATTCATGTTCCCCATCATCAAGAGGTAACTGGGGTGATGGAACGGTGGAATGGCCTTTTGAAAACTCAACTACAGTGCCAACTAGGTGGCAATACCTTTGCAGGACTGTGGTGATGTTCTCCAGGAGGCTGTGTATGCTCTGAATCAGCATCCACTGTATGGTGCTGTTTCTCCAATAGCCAGGATTCATGGGTCCAGGAATCAAGGGGTGGAAATGGGAATGACACTTGGAAAAATTTTTGCTTCCTGTCCTTGCAACATTGAGCTTTACTGGTCTACAGGTTTTCCAGAAAGGGGAGTGCTTCCAACAGGAGAAACAACAATGATTCCATTGAACTGGGATCTAAGATTTCCACATGGTCACTTTGGGCTACTCTTACCACTGGATCAACAAGCGAAGAAGGTGATTACTTTACTGACTGGGGTGATTGACCCTGACTATCGGGGGAAATAGGACTGCAACTACACAATGGAGGTAGAGAAGAATTTTCTTGGAATATAGGAGATCCCCTAGGGCATCTTAGTGCTATCATGCCCTGTGATTAAAATCAATGGGAAACTGCAACAGCCTAGTCCAGGCAGGACTACCAATGGCTCTGAAACTTCAGGAATGAAGGTTTGGGTCACCCCACCAGGAAGAGAACCATGGCCAGCTGAGGTGTTTGCTGAGTATAAAGGGAACATGGAATGGGTAGTGGAAAAATGTAGTGATTAAATATGAACTATGACCATATGATCAGTTAAATGAGGACTGTAATGGTATGAATATTTCTTCTTTGTTTTGTAATTAGTATCTACTTATTTATACATAAATCAAATATCTTTGTTTTCCTCCTTATTTTATTCCCTTTATCATATGGCATAAGCTATTTTGTTCATGTTATAGTATTTAAGTTGTAAGATATCAAGTTTGATAGTGAATATTACCCAAGGACTTGGACCCTATTCTGGAGAGATTTAATGCATTTCTGGCTATACACAGGAAGGTTGAGTATTGTTAGATGAGGAAATAGTGTTTCTGTTATTGTTCTCTATTTAGAGATTAAATATGATTTAAGATGATGTGTATAGCCAAGTTGACAAGGGATGGACTGTGATGGTCAGGTTCATGTGTCAACCTGGCCGGGTGGTGGTGTCCAGTTGTTTCATCAGGCAAGCGCTGGCCTGTCTATTGATGTGAGGATATTTCATGACTTAAATCATCACCATGTTAGCTGCATCCACAGATGGTTGCATTTGCAATCAGCTAAGGGGAGTTCTGCAGTGAGTTGCTTAATCTAATCACCAGAAAGTTTTTAAGGAGGATTCAAAAGAGACAATCTCTCTTCTTGCTTTAGTGAGCCAACCTCTCTTGAGAGTTCACTGAGGACCTTCATTGGGGCTGCCAGCTTGTGGTCTGCCCTACAGATCTTGGACTCTTACATCCCCACAGTTATGTGAAACACTTTCATAAATTTTATATTTACAGATAGCTCCTGCTGATTCTGTTTCTCTAGAGAACCCTTGCTAATACAATATCCAAAATGCATTATGAATGCTTTAACAACAAATCATACAAAGAAAAATCATAACAGCAACTGAAGGAGGGGGAAATTTCCTAAGGAACGTGGATAAAATTTACAGCAAATTTCTTGCCAGAACTTATAGGTACCAAAGATCAATGTGATGATGTCTTCAATGTACTTAAAGGAAAAAACCATCAACACAGGATTCTATATCCCATTGTAACTATACCTTGGTCATGTAGGATTATCCCTAATCATAGCAAACAAACACTATCAGTGGGCAAAGGACTATTGTGTGTGTAATAAAGCCCCAAATAGTTCAGAAAAATAAAATACATGTGTGTATGTGTATGTGTATTTTAATAATTATTGAAAGAAGGAATAATACTAACTCTACAAATCACTTCCAGAGAAGAGAAGAAGCAGAGACATTCCTGAATTTCTTTTTTAGTTTGTCTACATTTTTTTAACTTTTTAAATTATATAGTATAACATATATACAAAGCAAAGAAATAAAGAAAGCAATAGTTTTCAAAGCACTCTTCAAAAAGTGGTTACAGGACAGATCCCAGAGTTTGTCATGGCTACCATGTTATCCTCTTGTATTTTTCCTTCTAGCTGTTCCAGAACATAGGAGCCTAGAGGGCTTATATACTTTTTTATCATCACAATTGGCATTTTCCCCCTCTTTTTTTGTGAACAATTAACACATATACAAAAAAGCAATAAATTTCCAAATGCAACATCACAATTAGTTGTAGAGCATATTTCAGACTTTGACATGGGTTACAATTTCACAGTTTTAGGATTTTACTTGTAGCTGCTCTAAGATACTGGAGACTAAAAGAGATATCAATTTAATGAATCTGCATTCATATTCATTTGTTAAGTCCTATCTTCTATGTATAATACCACCATCACTTTTGATTCTTCCATACCTCTCATTGGGGTTGTTTGAGCTATGGAAATTTTAAATTTTTGATATTGGAAGGGTCTGTCACTGATAGAGGGTGGGGGAATGTAACTATCTGATGTTCTGGAGAGGCTAGGCTAGGTTTCAGGACTTATTTGGACCAGGGACCCATCTGGATGTTGTAGGCTTCTGACAAGTTACTCTAGTGCCTGGAACCCTTGTGGAACCTTATAAATTGCCCTAGGTTTCTTTAGGATTGGCTGGAATGGACCTGGTTGGGGGTTGGCAGGTTATGATAGGTAGGAAGGCCTAACTGAAGCTTGTGTAAGAGCAGCCTCCAGAGTGGCCTCTCAACTCTATTTGAATTCTTTCTGCCACTGATAATTTATTAATAACACTTCTTTTCCCCCATTTGGTCAGGATGTAGTTGTTGATTCCATGGTGCCAGGTCTGGATTCATCCCTTGGAGTCCTCTTCCATGCCCTTAGAGAGACTTTCAGCCCTGGATGTCATGTCCCATATAGGGAGGAGGGCAATGATTTCACTTGCAGAGTTGGGCTTAGAGAGAATGAGGCCACATCTGAGCAACAGCAAAGGTCCCCCAGAAGTAACTCTTAGGCATGCTTATAGGTAGTGTAAGTTTCTATGCTACCTACACAAGCTTCACAAGAATAAGCCTCATGATCAAGGCCATGGCCTATTGATTTGTGTGTCCCTAAAGTTTGACACATCATCAGTAGATTCCCTGATGGTTAGGTTAATAGTTCCATAGTCTTTCTCCCCTCCCTCAGGGGACTTTGCCAATACTTTCTGATTATCTGGTTACTATATGCTAGGATGTTTCCAGACATTACAATAATCTATACAGGATTAAAGGACTTCTTTCTCACTCTGTGCTCTCTGTGGTTCAGTTGTTCAAATGAGCTATACAGATGGGTTGAATTAGGTTATGCACTACAGAAAATTTCAGTTCCAGATCAAATAAACCTTTCTTCCATTGGTCTCAAAGAGTATGTGTGGTTCTAAAATACAGATAGTATCTTCCTTACCCCTACGTTCTGAGTTAATTTGACCCCAAAGTGTTCAGCTTTGTTCTTATCTCTAAACATCAGGTTATATATGTAAAACAGCCTCTCAGAATCCAGAAATAATAATCACCACTCCGGACTTAATGTGTCTGCTCTAAAAGCTTACAATCTAGGCCCTTGTTTTCTTATAAGCATTTTCTAAAGGTGACCATACCATTGTTGTGTTTTTGTTCCTGGCTTGTTTTATCTCACCAAATGTCCCACATTTCATTCACATTGTTGCATGCCTCATGATATTGTTCCTTTTTGTAGCAGCACAGTCTTCGTTCATAAGTATACACCATCGTTTGCCATTCTACTTCTCTGTCAGTGCATCCTTCTGTCACCTGCATTCATTGCACATCATGTAGAGGGCTCAAAGTCCACAGTCCCTCAACATTCTCAATTTTAGATAATTTCATTGTTCCCAAGAGACAGAAAACCAATAAACACACCCTCACCAAATAGGAAATCTAACCCTCCTCTTAACTTTTGTTTTTCACCCCATTATTTACCTCTGCTGTTGCTGTGGTAGTGCTGATGGTTTCCTTTTGAACATAGCATGCAATAGCAGTTCCCCACCCCCACCTGGTACCCTGGACTTAAACAATCTTTATACAAGAATCATATCTTTGAAGTAATTCTTACAAGAACTCATCCATATTTCTAGTGTGAGTCAGTGGGACACATTGGGCTATACAATTCCTTTCAACCCTGTTCATCTTCAATATGGCAATATTACTTCTAGACACACTAGAGAACCACCTTCACTCCTATCTAGTCCCTTACATTGGAGTTCAACCCCATTAGCTAACGGTTCACCCATCCCTAGCTTCTATGTATCTCTAGGTCTCCTATATTCTCTATTATAAGTCTCAGATTATACCTTTATGCTGATCATAAAAGTGGAATCATACAGTACCTGTCTTTTTATGTCTCACTAATTTCACTCAGCATTATGTCCTCAAGGTTTATCCATCTTGTCATGTGCTTCAGGATATCACTTTGTCTTAATGCTGCATAATGTCCCATCGTATGTGTATACTGCATTTTGTTGATCCATTCATCTGTTGATGGGTATTTGGTTTGTTTCCACCTTTTGGTGATTGTGAATAATGCTGCTATGAACATCAGCGTGCAAATGTCTGTTTGTATTGTTGCTTTCAGCTCTTCTGGGTATATAACAAGTAGTGCTATTGTTGGGTCATAGGGCAGCTCAATATTTAACCAAACAGTCTTCCATAACCTGCACCATGTACATTCCCACCAGCAGTGTATAAGTGTCCCAGTTTCTCCACATCCTCTCCAACATTCATAGTTTCCTGATTGTTTAATAGCAGCCATTCTTATAGGTGTGAGGTGGTATCTCATTGTAGTCTTGATCTGCATTTCCCTTATAGCCAGTGAAAATAAACATCTCTTCATGTGCTTTTGTGCCATCTGTATTTGCTCTTCAGAAAAATGCCTATTCATATCTTTAGCCCATTTTATAATTGGATTGTTTGTTCTTTTGTTGTTAGGATGTATGATTTCTTTTTATATACAGGAAATCAAACCTTTGTCCAATATGTGATTTTCAAATATTTTCTCCCATTGTGTTGGCTGCCACTTCACCTTTTTGACAAAGCCTTTTGAGGTGCAGAAGCATTTTATTTTGAGGAGTTCCCATTTATCTATTTTTTGTGTGTGTGCTTGTGCTTTGGGTGTAAAGTTTAGGAAGCTACCTCCTATTACTAGGTCTTGAAGATATCTCCATACATTTTCTTCTATAAACTTTATGCTGTTAGTTCTTATATTTAGCTGTTTGATCCACTTTTTTGTGTAGGGTATAAGATAGGGGTCCTCTTTCATTCTCTTGTCTATTGATACCTAGTTCTTCCATGCCCAATTATTGAAGACTATTTTGTCTCAGTTCAGAGGATTTAGTTGTCTTGTCAAAAATCAGTTGACCATAGGCTTGGTGGTCTATTTCTGCACTCTCAATTTGATTTCATTGGTCAGTGCTTCTGTCTTTGTGCCAGTATCATGCTGTTTTGACCACTGTGGCTTTATAATAGACTTTAAAGTCAGGGAGTGTTAGTCCCTGTATTTTTTGATAAGGTCAACATTGTTCTGACAATTAAAATCAATCAATGCATTTCCCAAGATCTACAGAATAAGAAGAGTAAAAAAATAACATAATCTAAATATTAACAGAAAAATTACCTGACAACACTCAGCATACAGAAAGAACAACAATAAGTATATTATGAAATCTACTTGCCTGATAAGATATTTACAAGAAACCTAAAACTAAGATTATATCTTATGTTGAAAGATTGTACACTATCCTTCTAAGATAAAAAATTAGGTAAATATCTTCCCACCAATCACTGCTATTCTATAACAAACTAGAAGTCTGAACCAGTGCAAAAAGGCCCCCAAAATACATGCATATTGGTTAGTAAAAAAATAAAACTGTTTCAATCCAACAGACCACATGATTATCTATGTAGAGAAATCCAAAGAATCTAAAAAGAGCCAACACAGTTAAGAACTGTGTTTAACAAGTTCTCAAGTACAAAGTCATTACACATAATGAAATGTATTTTTATATCTTACAAAAAATTGTTAGAAAGTAAACCCTTAAAATACTATTTAAATTATCACCAAAATGCAGGAAACAAGCAAAAATCTTGCAAAATATGTGCAATATTTGTATGTTGAAGGGAATAAACTTTGAGAAAAATAAAAATGATCCTAAATAAGAAGACTGGAGAATTTCTTGAAGACTTTAAAAGGGTGATGTCATTATCCACAAAATAATCAAAATACTATGTGTAATCCCAGTAAAAATCTTAGGAGGTTTTTTTTAAATAGAAACTGACAAGCTAATTTTTAAAAGTATATGAAAATTATTGCTTTTTCCTTCTTTTCTCTCCATATATATTATATTTCACACAAAAAACAATTTTAGTAAACCACATTTAGAAATGAGGACAAAAGATGAAAAAATGTACATGTTAAAGCCAAGGGACTAGATTCCTCTAAACATCTTTCAAAATGTTAGTAGACTCACATTTTGCATCCTTGGGGGTAAATAATTTCTTATCTATGACAAAATGTCAATAAATCATCAAAGAACCAATTGATAAGCTGGGCTCCATAAAATTTGTGAACTTCTTTGCAGAAGAAAGTTAATAAATGAAAGGAGAAGTGACAGATAGGGATGAAATATTTGCAAAACTTGTTTCTGGTGAAAGACTTTGTCTGGAATACATAAAGAAATCTTGAAATGCAATAATAAGAAAGCAAAGAACCAAATAAAATTGTCAAAGGACAATGCACCAAAGGTATGTACAGATGGCAAATAAGCATGTTAAATGAACTTCGACATCATTAATCATTAGTAAAATGCAACTTAAAAACATAATGAGATACCATTACATACTTATTAGAATTATTAAAATTAGAACTATTGACCATACTAAGTATTGCTATGAATATTGAGGGAGTGGAACTCCCTTACACTGCTGGTCAGAATGTTAAATGGCAGAATCACTTTGAAAATCATCCTCGAGGTTTCTTATGAAGTTAAAGTTACATCTACACATGATGTAGCCATTACACATTCCCTTAGGTATTGACCCAAGGGAACAAAACCATAGCTATACAAACACATGCACAAAAATGTACACAGATGATTTATTTGTGAAAAATGGAAAGCAATCTAAGAGCCCACCAATAGATGTGTGAATAGGCAAATAGTGGTATATCCATACAATGTAAATATTCAAAATCACAAGTACATCTGCTGCTTTCCACTGGACAAAGCCAAAACACTGCACCTAAGAAAAAGACAACCTACTCAATGTGATAAACTACTTGAAAAGCATTGTGATGCTTCGGTTCTGGTGTCAACTTGGACAAGTGATGATGTCCAGTTGTCTAGTAAGGCAAGCACTAGCCTGATAACTGCTGCGAGGATATCTCATAGCTGGTTAAATGAACTGGAAGGCTAGCTGATTACACCTGTGATCAACTAAGGCATGCTTCCCATCAATGAGATAATCCAATCGGTTTGAGGCTTTTGTGGGAAAAGAGATTTTTTTCACTGCTTCTTTAGCTAGTGACCTCTCCTGTGGAGTTTGTCCAGACCCTTCATCAGAGCAGCCAACTCCACAGCCTGCCCTTTGGATTTTAACTATGGGTTTTAACTATTCCTATGTTGTGAGAGATACCTTTATAAATTTCATATTTACAGGTATCTCCTGTTAATTCTGTGTCTCCAGGGAACCCTAACTAATAATACCGTTTGGTTCCCAGGAGTGGTTCATGAGAAAGAGAATCTTAAAAATTGTTTTTGACAATTAATTTTCTACTCTGATTATATTCAGAGGCACTGAGAACTCCTTCCAATAATCAAGATGGCACTGACTGCCTATGGGATGAGTTGGCAAGGCAGACATGCAAAATGTCACCATTAGATTCTGCTAATTTTACACTTATATGAGGCAAGGCTCTGGGTGAGGGTGTTTTGATACCTTTATGGAGTTTTCTGGAATTAAAGGATATAGTGATGTTGGCTGGTTGTTGTTAAGATGTGCTCATACGGTGATGAGGGAGAGTGATGAGCTGAAGGCTTCAAATTTGCAACTTAAGCACCTTGTGAACCATGTAAAAGTTTCCATGTTTGTGCTGAAAGAAAACCTTCTTTCCTGTGGTTGCAGACTTGAGATCTCTGAAATCTCAGAGACAGAGCCTTGTCATACAAGTAGCAGATTTACAACATAAACTAAAATTTCAACCTCACAGGGTGTCTGCTGCTAAAGTTAAGGGTTTGATTGGAAAAGAATGAGATCCTGAAATGTGGAATGGGGATATATGGCTTGACAATGATGGCAATGGAGAGAGAGCATACCTGCAATCTGCTGAACCTTTGCTAGACAGACCTGTAATGGAGGGCTCTAAGGAAAGAGCTTACCAGCCTCCAGTCTGCCCAGAGGAGTCTGCCATGCAACCTCTACCTACTGAGTTTAACCCTTAAGTGCCTGCTAACCCTGTAACCACCTCACCTGAGGAAATAACCCTTACTGCTGTCTGGAGCAACTACTCCTGTTTCACCAGATGAAACTGCAGTGAACTCCCCTGAGGTAACTGGCTTGAAAACATTTCTATTATTTTCATGACAAATTCCCACAACCCCTCTTTTCTTCAAGATGTACAACTAGTCTAAAGTCTCAAAGGCCATGAAAAGAGAGGTACAAAGTGTGACCCATAAGAAGGTACAATACACTCTAAAAGAACTACATCAGTTTTCCAATCTATATAGACAGTAGTGAAGGAAATATGTGTGAGGGATATTAAGGGTTATTAAGGATGAGACAATGGTGGAAGGAATATAAAGTTGCATCAAGCTTAATTTATTGACATGGGCCCACTAAGCAGAGATTCTGCATTCAGTGTTGCAGTTCAAGGGGTTAGAAAGGGCATTAGCAGTTTGTTTGGATGGTTGACTGAAATATGGATCAAAAAGTTGGCCAATGTTACCAGAGATTGAAATGCCAGAACTACCCTGGTATAACATAGATGAGGGGTTCTACAGGCTCAGAGAGATTGGAATATTAGAGTGGATTTATCATGGAAGACCTGCTCACACACCCCAGGAATGTCCAGAGGACATATCTTTCATCAGAGCCTTGTGAAATAAATTCATGAGACCAGATCCATCATCCCTGAAGAACTCTGTAGTCACCATTCTCTGTAGGTCAGATATTACTGTAGGAACTGCTGTCACTGAGCTGGAATCCTTAAACACAATGAGAATGATCAGATCCTAAGTTGGCAAAAGCCATGTGGTGATAGTTAATCACCAAAACAAGGTGGGTGTGGCCACCATAATCGACAGAAGTCTCAAAGCAGCATTAAAAATAATCTGACCCACAGAAATGTGTGGTGTTGGCTAGGAGATCATGGGGTACCTAGAAGTAAAACAGAGGTAGGCTACTAAATTCTTGTTTGAGCTGTATAGGCAGATGAATTCTAGGTCAAGTGAACAGAATTCTAACTTGAATTACAAAAACAGAGAATCATAACCCTTTAATCTATTCCCAGTCTTGTGATAATTTACAGTCCCAGAGCCCCTTGAATGAGGGTAGGACTGGGTATCCTCGGGGAAGGACCTATTTACACTGCCCAAAAGTTACAGTTGATCTTCTTTCCAGCCTTACCCAAGGAGATTGACAGCTTTTACCAGGGTGACTGTGCATCAGGGAAAAGGAAATGATCAGATAGTTTGGGGAATATTAGACACTAGCTCATAAGTGACAATAATTCAAAGAGACTGAAAGCGTCATTCTAGCCCACCAGTGAGAATATAGGGCTTATGGAGGTCAGGTGATTGATGGAGTTTTGGCTCAGGTCCATCTCACCATGGGTACAGGGATACCTGGACACATTCAGTGGTCATTTCCCCAGTTCCAGAATGCATAAATGGAATTGACATACTCAGCAAATGACAGAATCCCCACTTTGATTCTCTGACTCGTGGAGTAAGGGCTATTATGGTAGGAAAGGCCAAGCGGAAGCAACTAAAACTGCCCTACCTAGCAAAATAGTAAATCAGAAACACATCTGCTTTTCTGCAGCAACTTCAAATATTAGCGCCACTCTTAAGGACTTGAAGGATGCAGGGGTGGTGATTCTCATCACATCCCCATTTAACTCTCCTATTTGACCTGTGCAGAAAACAGATGGGTCTTGGAGATGACAGTGGATTATCATAAACTTAAGCAGGTGGTGACTCCAATTACAGCTGCTATTTCAGATGTGGTATCACTGTTTGTGCTACTAAATACATTGCCTGGTACCTGGTATGCAGCTATTCATCTGGCAAATGTTTTTTTCTCAATAGCTATTAGTAAGGACCACCAGAAACCATGTGCATTCAAATGAAAAGTCCAGCAGTATAACTTCACTGTCCTGCCTCAGCAGTATGTCAACTCTCCAGCTTTATGTCACAATATTGTCCAAAGTGACCTTGATCATTTCTCCCTCCCACAAGATATCCCGCTGGTCCATTATATTGATTATATCATGTTGACTGGACCTGGTGAGTAAGAAGCAGCAAGTACTCTAGACTTATGGTAAGGCATTACATGTCAGGGGATGGGAGATAAATCCAAGAAAAATACAGGGGCTTCTGCTTCAGTGACATTTCTAGGGGTCCTGTGGTGTGGGGCATTTCAAGATATCCCTTCTAAGGTGAAGGATAAGTTCTTGCAGCTGACCCGATCCATGAACAAAAAATAGGTACAACACCTAGTGGGCTTCTTTGAATTTTGGAGACAATGTATTCCTCTTTTGGGTGTGCCACCCCAGCCCATTTACCAAGTGACAAGAAACCAGCAAAGCTGTTGGTTTTGAATGGGGACTGTAACAAGAGGAGGCTCTGTGACATATTCAGTCTGCTGAGCAAGCTGCTCTGCCACTTGGGCTATATGACCCCATAGAGCCAATGGTGTTGATAGTGTCAGTGACAAATAGGGATTCTGTCTGGCGCCTTTGGCAGGCCCCTAGAGGAGAATCACAATGCAGATCCTTAGGATTTTGGAGCAAAGCCTTACCATGTGCTGCAGATGATTACTTTTCTTTTGAGAAGCAGCTTTTAGAATAATACTGGGCCTTAGTAGAGACTGAACTCTTAACCATGGGCCACCAAGTTGCCATGAGACCTGTGTTGCCTATCATGAGCCTGGGTGTTGTCTGACCCACCCAACCATAAACTTGGGCATGCACAGTAGCACTCCATCATAAAATGGAAATGGTATATTTGAAATAGGGCTTGAGCAGGTCACTCATGACACAAATATGTTACATGAGGAAGTGGCCCAAATGCCCATGGCCCCAACTCCTGCTGCAATACCTTCTCTTTCCCAGACCAGAGCTATGGCCTGTTGGGGAGTTCCTTACAGTCAGTTGACTGAGGAAGAGAAAACTTGGGCCTGGTATACAGATGGTTCTGCATGATATGCAAGGACCACCTGGAAGTGGACAGCTGTAGCATTTCCATCCAATTTTGGGATATCCTTGAAGGACGGTGGTGAGGGGAAATCCTTCCAGTGGATGGAACTTAGAGCAGTGCACCTGGTTATTTTTCTTGGAAGGAGAATCATCCAGAGGTACATTTGTGTACTGACTCATGGGCTGTTGTTAATGGTTTGGCTGGTTGTCAAAGGCTTGGAAATAATGTGATTGGAAAACTGGTGACCCATTGGTCTGGGGGAAGAGATATATGCATGGACCTTTCTCAGAAGGCAAAGAACATGAAGTCATTTGTGTCCCATGTGAATGCTCACCAGAGAGTGACTTTAAAAGAGAGAAGTTTTAATAATCAAGTGGCTAAGATGACTCATCCTGTGGATACAAGTTATCCTCTTTCCTCAGTCAATCCTGAAATTTCCCAATGGGCTCATGAACAAAGTTGGCATGGTGGTAGGGATGGAGGTTATGCATGGGCTCAGCAATATGGACTTCCATTTACCAAGGCCAACCTGGCAATGGCCACTGCTGAGTGCCCAATCTGCCAGCAGCAGAGATCCACACTCAGTCCTCAATATGGTACCACTCCCTGAGGTGATCAGCCTGCTCTCTGGTGGCAAGATGATTGGACCACTTCCATCATGCAAGGGACAGCAATTTGTTCTAACTGAAATAGACCCATACTCTGGATATGGGTTTGCCTATCCTGCACACAAGGCTTCCTTAAAATCTACCATACTTAGACCTATGGAATGCCTTATCCACCATCATGTCCATGGATGATAGATTTTGAGGAAGCATCGTGTAGCTTATCCACTGTCACGGTATTCCATGCAGCATTGCTTTTGATCAAACAACCCATTTCACAGCAAATGAAGTGTAGAAATGGGCATATGTTCATGGAATTACTTGGTCATGCCATGTTCCCCATCATCCAGAGACAACTGGGTTGATATAATGGTGAAATGGGCTTTTGAAAACCCAATTATAGTGCCAACTAGGTGGCAATACCTTGCAGGACTGGGATGATGCTCTCCAGGAGGCTGTGTATGCTCTGAATCAGCATCCACTGTATGGTACTGTTTCTCCTATAGCCATGATTCATGGGTCCAAGAATCAAGGGCTGGAAATGGGGAGTGGCACCACTCACTACCACACCTAGGGATCCACTAGGAAAATTTTTGCTTTCTCTCCTTGAAATCTAAAACTGTGCTAGTCTATAGGTCTTAGTTCCAAAGGAAGAGTACTCCTGCCAGGAGACACAACAATTATTCCATTGAACTGGAAGTTAAGACTGCCACGTGGCCACTTTGGGTTTCTCATGCCACTGAAACAAACAGGCATGAGAGGAGATTACTGTTCTATCTGGGGCGAGTGATACTAAATATTAAGGGGAAATAGAACTGCAGCTACATAATAGAGTTAAAGGAGAGTTTTCCTGGAATACAGGAGATCCCCTAAGGCATCTCCCAGTACTACAATGTCCTGTGATGAAACTAAATGGAAAATTGCAACAACCTAATCCAGGAAGGACTACTAGTGGTTCAGGAACTTCAGGAATGAAGGTTTGGGTCACCCTACCTGGCAAAGAACCACCACAGCCAGCCGAAGTGCTTGCTGAGGGTAAAGGGAATATGGAATGCATAGTAGAAAAAGGTAGTGATAAATATGAACTATGATCACATGACCACTCACAGAAATGAGGACTGTGATTCTATGAATATTTCCTCCCTGTTTTTTTGTGAGCATGTTTGCATTTGTACATCAGCAAATGTCTTATTTTCTTCTTATCATGATGTAAGTTGTATCACATGACATAAGACATAGGATATGAAGTTCAGAATGAATGTTACCTAAGGACTTGCAACCTATCCTGAAGAGATATAGTGTGTTTCCAGTTGTATACAGGACAGTTGAGTATTGTTAGGGGAAACATATGTCTATTATTGTTTTCTATTTGAAAATTAAGTATGTTTCAAAGTGATGAATATAGCTGCCAAGTTGACAGGAGGACTGTGATGGTTAGTATCATGGTCAGGTTCATGTGTCAACTTGGCCAAGTGGTTGTACCTGTTTGTCTGGTTGGGCAAGTGCTGGCCTGTCTTTATGAGGACATTTCATAGAATTAAGTCATGAGCACATCGGCTACATCCACAGCTGATTCCATTTGTAATCAGCCAAGGGGAGTGTCTTCTTCAATGAGTGATTCTTAATCTAATCACTAGAAGCCTTTTAAGGAGAATTCAGAAGAGACAGGTTCTCTCTCCTGCTTCACCCAGTGAGCCTCTCCTGTGGAGTTTGTCCAGACCCTCCATCAGAATCGTCAGCTTCAGAGCCTGCCCTGCAGATTCCGGACTCTGCGTTCCCACAGTTACATGAAATACCTTTATAAATTTTATATTTATGAATATTTCCTGTTGATTCTGTTTCTTTAGAGAACCCTAACTAATACATTTAGGTTCTGGTGTCAACTTGGCCAAATGATGATGCTTAGTTGTCTATTCAGGCAAGCACTGGCCTGACCGTTGCTGTAAGGGTATTTCATGGCTGGTTGATAAACCTGAAAGTTGGCATATTAAATCATCAATCAGTTGATTACATCAACTAAGGCACTGCCCCCCACCACCACCACCGAGGAGATAATTCAATCAGTTCACAATTTTAAGGAAGAAGAGATACTTTTTCACTGCTTCTTTTGCCAGTGAGCCTCTCTTGTGGAGTTTGTCCAGACACTTCATTGGAGCTGCCAGCTTCACAGCCTGCTCTATAGATTTTGGTCTCTTCCATTCACATGGTTGCATGATGGACCTTTATAAATCTCATATTTATTGATATCTCCCATTGGTTCTGTTTCTCTAGAGAACCATGACTAATAAAAGCATATATTTGAAAAGGGCTTGATATCAGAATATAGCATGAAATCCTACAACTCAACAGTAAAAAGTCAAACAACCAAATATAAAATAATGAGCAAATGACTTGTTAGACATTTATCCAAAGGAGATGTACAAATGGCTGAAAGGCACATGAAAAATTGTTCAATATCACTATTAAGAAAATGTAAATAACAATGACAATGTGATACCATTTCACACACACCAAATGGCTAGTATTAAAAAAAAACAGAAAATTACAAGTATTAGAGATGGTGTGAAGAAATAAGAACACTCATTCATTCTTGGTGGGAATGTAAAATGATACAGCTGCTATGAATGGCAATTGTTAAATTCCTCAGAAAGTTAAGTAGAGGATTATCATGTGACCCAGAATTCACACTTCTAGATATACACCCAAATAACTGAAAACAGGGACTTGAACATAAAAATACACATTGATGTTCGTAGTGCTCATAGGTATTATTCCAGTTGCCAATAGATGGAAGCAACCCCAAATCTCAATCAATTGTATGGGTAAGTAAACTGTTGGATGCACATACAAGGTACAATAGAATATTATTTAACTATGAAAAGAATGAAGTTGTGATACATGTGTCAATAAGAAGACATCGTGTTGAGTGAAATAAGCCAACTCGCTGATATGAAATAATTATAATAAGCATCCTCATACAGTTATAATATAGAATGAAGTTTGCCAGGAACTAGAGTAGATGTAGAAAACTTAAGTATATGCTTAAATTATAGAAATTTTCTTTGAGTTGCTTGTAAAATTTTGGTAAAGGATGCTGATGATGGTAGCAGAAAATTGTGAATGCAATTAACAATACTGGATTATGTACTGGAATATGGTTAAAAAAGGAAATATTAGGTTGAATATATGTTACTAGAATAATTTTATTTAAAGTGAGCTTGAGCTGATGTATCATTGTCAAATGAAATAGAATTTAAGTCCAAAAATATTAGAAGAGACAAAGTAGCATAGTATATATTGTTGAAAGTTTCAATTCAGCAAGACATAAAAATGAAATCATATACAAACCAAATATTAAAGTCCCCAAATATTTGAAGCAAACATTGAAAGAATTGAAGGGAGAAATAGATATATCTACAATTATACTTAGACACTTCACCACACCACTTTCAGACTCTGGGTTACAAAATGCCACATGGCATAGTATTTGCATAAGGTGAGTGTCCTATGCTGATGCAATCAGACTTCAGGAATGTACAGCAGGGAGAATCAGGAAAAGAAAAAGAGAACTAAGCTCTAACTAATCAGTTTCAAACAAGTTTCCTTCTGCCCTGATGTTCCAATAGGCTGCTAGAACAGAACACTCCTGGCAGCTGCCAGTCTCCTTCCTTTTTTGGACTATACATTCCCAATACCCCCTGACTACCTTGCTTGTATGGGTGTGGCCCAATTCCTGAACTGTTATAGTGTTAATAAAATTCTCTTCTTGCTATTTGCAGTAGCATTCTTTTGTCAATTTTGACATCAAATGGGATTTGAAGACCCTCTCCTTCAGCCTCTGAGGTCTCTGCCAGACCCTGGCACTTGTACCAGCAGAGCACTTTAGGTTCTCTGTCACCCCCAGCCTCTTTGAAGGCTGAAGGTATGTTCTCTCAGATCTGAACTCTGCTCCCTTGTTACAGCTTTTGAGCTTTATTTTCAGTTTGTTACTCAAGTTTGGGGGTTAGGTAATGTGCTGGTTTGAAAGGATGTATGCTCCCTAGAAGAACCATGTTTTAATCTAAATCCCATTTCATAAAGGCAGAATAATCCCTATTCAATACTGCATGTTTGAAACTGTAATCAGATCATCTCCCTGGAGATGTGATTTAATCAAGAGTGTGTTAAACTGGATTAGGTGATGACATGTCTCCACCCATTCGGGATGGTCTTGCTTAGTTTCTGAAGTCCTACAAAAGAGGGAACATTTTGGAGAATGAAAGAGATTCAGAGAGAGCAGAGATGAATGACATAGCCATGAGAAGCAGGGAGCCCACAAGCCAGTGACCTTTGGAGATGGAGAAGAAAAATGCCTCCTGGGGAACTTCATGAAACAGGAAGCCAGGATAGAAAGTAGCAGATGATGCCTTGTTCACCACATGCCCTTCCACTTGAGAGAGAAAAACCCTGAACTTCATTGGCCTTCTTGAACCAAGGTATCTTTCCGTGGATGCCTTAGATTGGACATTTCTATAGACTTGCTTTAATTGGGACATTTCTCAGCCTTAGAACTGTAAACTAGCAACTTATTAAACTCCCCTTTTAAAAGCCATTCCAATTCTGGTATATTGCATTCTGGCAGCTAGCAAACTAGAACAGGTAATTCCCTTTGTTTATTATCCTGGTCATGGGTGCCAGTTGTTCAAAGAAGGCTTCTAAATTCCTTTGGGGATGCTGACCCAATACATGTTCAAACACTATGAGGCTCATTCAAGTTTGTTTTTGGCCCAATGGCCAATTTCACCCAGGATACTCTGGCTAAATAATGGCCAATTTGGAGAGCATTTTCCCCAGATAAATTCATGCTTTTGCGATGACAATTGGAAAATAGTGGTTCTAAAATGGACAAGTATGAGGTGCTTATTTCAATTGGTAGTGCCCTCAAAATGGATTCAAGATTCTAAAATTGCATCTCTAAAATACCTTGTCTCTAAGTTATCTCACTAATCAGGAACTAAAATCCCAAATGCATATCCCAAATTCCCCTGAGTCCATATCTTCAGTGCAACCATCTCTTTATCTTACTTTGCAGATTTATACCTCTAGCCCAAAAACTCTTCCTTTTCTTCACTACCTTAACCTCCTTTCTACTCTGAAACCCATCTCCAAATGCCTTTCAAAATAAAACCTACAGTAATAGTCAATTCTGATGACAGTTGGGGGCCTGACCATATTAACTGCACACCTTGATCTAAGGCTGAACTTGGGCCATAGTTAAATAATTCCCTAAGTTAAAGGAAGACCATTAAAAAATTTTTTTCTGAAGAAATTTGTATCTTAATTCAGGCCTATCAACCTGTCTGCCCAATCTACAGCAATGCATTCATAAATTAATCAGGACTTGAGAAAACCCAAATTGAATTAGAATTGCAAATAACAAGGACACAAAAATATGACCATTAAAGGTCCCCCTTTGCTCTAGATCAAACTAAAATGATATCTCCACAATTGTTATAGGCCATTCCTAAGGCATTTCCATGAAGATCAATTGAGCCAAGGTCCAAAGCAGTAAGCAGGGTAAAGACCAACCTGTCTTTGATTTTCATGAAAGACTAGCAAAAACATTTGCTAAACATTCTGAACTCTCCTTAGATGAACCCAGAGCCAGAATTGCTTTTAATGCTGTGTTTTTCAATTGATTACAGGCTGACATTACTAATTTAGTAAAAAGACACAGATTTGACTGGGAAATAGTCTTCATTATTGAGTTCACAAAACTTAACTAAGCAGTTAGCTCAAATCCTACAAAATAAAAAGGCCACTAAACAACCAAAATTCCTTGCTTTGCCTACAATTGCAGACCTCTCCTAAATAATATCATACTCCAAGAACTCAGGGGGTATGTCATTGCCAGTGAAGAGGGCATTGGAAAAACGAACTGTTTTAATTAAAAAGCAAATGTCATGACAATGAGATCAATCCACAACCTCCATCACATAATTAATGCCCAATGATTTCCCCTCAAGTTACCTGGGAACTTTTGGTTTGCTTCCAGCCCTCCCAATTAACCCACAATGAGAAATAGCTTGAAATTGTTGGAGAAACTTGCACATTTTAAATCAATACAAGTGCTACCTTCTCTACCATTAATTCCTCCCTATAAGAAGTCCATACCTCAGAGAAAATGTACTCTAGTGTCTCTAATGAAGTTCAAACCACTTCCAAATCAGCTCCAATTTTAGTTTTCCAGACTATTCACAAAATCCATTGTTTCCTAACTTGTAATAGGTCTGTACATTTTAACCTATTAGGATGAGATGTCTAAGTAAATGGAAAGGTGATTTCAAGTTAAATGAAAAGAGGGAAATCATTTTATTCCTACCTGACCAATAATCCCTTTTAGGCAAAGAAGAATTTACATGTCATCTGCATGCACTAAACCAAGGAATTGATTACACTCCAGAACAATCAATGGATACCAGACTCCTTTCTTCCATTCCGAAAGAATTTGGTTCCAATTTCCAACAGAAGAAGGAAAAGTGTAGAACTAATTTTAGTCTGAGTAGGTCAATATGAACCTCAACCCAAAAATTTGCAATGTCCCATCAAACCAGAAGCCATTAGAGGTTTAACTCCCTTGATTCAAGATGTCATACAAAAGACCTTAATAATCCCACGCACGAGCCTCTGCATCACTCCCATTCTCCCTGTGTGGTAGTCAGATTCAATTGTCAACTTGGTCAGGTGAAGGTACCTAGTTCTGTTGCTGTGGACATGAGCCAATGGTATGTGAATGTCATCTGTCACTGATTACATCTGCAGTTGGCTAGGAAGCATGCCTACTGCAATGAATGACATTTGACTTAATTGGCTGGTACTTAAATGAGAGAGTCCAACGTAGCACAGCCCAAGCAGCTCAGCATACCTCATCTCAGCACTCGCAGTTCAGCCCAGGCCTTTGGAGATGCAGAAAGAAATCACCCTGGGGAAAGTTGTTGGAACCCAGAGGCCTGGAGAGAAGGCCAACAGAGACCATCCTGTGACTTCCCATGCAAGAAAGAACCTCATTTGAAAGTTAGCTGCCTTTCCTTTGAAGAACTAATGAAATAAATCACCTTTTATTAAAAGCCAATCCCTCTCTGGTGTGCTGCATTTAGGCAGCTAGCAAACTAGAACACCCTGTAAGAAACCTGATGAGGTTTGGGTCCAAGATGGCAGCTTAGTTAGGTGTGGCATTTAGTTCATCCTCCAGAGTAGTTAGCAAATAGCCAGGAACAGTACAGAATAACTGCTGGGGCCACATCAGTGACCAGACACACAACATCCACCAATCTGGACAAGCTGGACTAACTGCAATCCCACCCAGAACTGTGAGTCCCCCAAGCCATGGAGGCCAGCACCCCTCCCCCACTGGCTGGTTCCCAGTAGGGAAAGGAAAGAGGCTTTTTTTTTTTTGCTTGGGCATGCACCAGGAATCGAGCCTGGGTTTCCAGCATGGCAGGCGAGAACTCTGCCTGCTGAGCCACCATGGCCCACCCTAGAAAGAAGCTTTACTGACAGCAAGGGGCTGAGGTCAACCAAGCTCCACTTGTGGAGTTAATTAGCAAATTCTGACCACTTAAAATAGATCCCCAGCTCAGCTAAACATCAAAGAAAAGCTAAAGTTCTTAGTTTTTGCCCTGGCACAGAGTGGGCAAGGTAAACAGAAAAAAAAAAGAGCTTTTTTGGATCAGACAGCACAACATACTTGAAAGGGTCTGGGCTGTGAAGGAAAGTAGAGGCACATAGGATCTGGAGATACATACAGCAACATATCAACTTCAGCTCTTGACTGGCAAACCTGAGGGATGAGGGTCCCACTCTGAAAGGGATTTTTTTCCTGGCTGTGTTTCTACAGCTTGACTGCTTTTTGGATACAACTCCAAGGTTTCTCAGGTTCCATCTGCCCCAGGCAAGAGTAGAATTAAGCTTGTCTGAGAGACAAAGAGGCTGGTCAGTTGAAAAGAAGTAATTCCCTGAAGGCTATCCTTTCCCCAGGAGAGGGGTGGGGCCCAGCTTAGGTGGAATCCCTCCCTCAAGGAGATCAAACCTGAGGAACTGGAAAACTGAAGCAATTAAAGCTAGCCTACAACCTCTTCTCTGTCTTAACCATGCCTCCAGCAGGGAGAGTCCGCTAAAGTTAAAGGCATTGCATCACTTTATACTGGTGGGACCTGCAGGCATTCAAGAACCACATACCAGACAGGATAGGTGAAACACAAAGTCTAGAGGCTTCACAGGAAAGTCTATCAACCTGCTGGGTCTCACCCTCAGGGAAAA
>PVIY010030030.1:0-31408 GCA_004026745.1 Myrmecophaga tridactyla
GGGAGGGACTGTGGCCCCGGCCAGCCAGGGCAGGGGAAGGTGATGGGGATAAGGAAGGAGAGGAGACAAGGGCTGAAAAAGGGGGCAGCTCTTCCCCCAAAAGGCTGACCAGGGAGCCCCGGGGCCGGGCTGGGCTGAGGTTGGACAGTAGGAGGGGCCGGCGGGGCCTGGGACCACCCCCAGGCTCCATTCCACCCTCAGCTTCTGTAATAGATGGCAGGGTCTTGTCTGAGGAGGAGCCGAGGCTTTCTGAGCGGGGCTGTGGGCAGAAAGGACCGCTGATGTCATAGTGAACAAGAGACCCCTTCCTTAACCAACAGCCTTCACTGGTGGATGCTGTTCCCAACCCCCTCCCTTCTTCCTGCAGCAGGAAGCCAAAACAAGATGCCCTCAACTCCCAGCCTTCTCCCCTACCCAGGAAGGGGGTGTTACCTGGGAGAGGTGAGGGGATCTGGAAAAGCGGCTGAGGCCCTGTGGAGATATAGAGGTGTTCAAGCTGGCTCACACCTCCCCACTCCCTTGGTGGGCACCTCCCAGCCCCATCCAACAGTGTTGGGTTGACAATGTGGGGCTTTTTAATGGAACTGAGTCACAGACACCTCCAACCCCAAATCAGAGTCTTGAGTGGCAAAGTGAGACTGAAAAGTAGCAAAACACAAAGGACATGGGGCTCAGTAAATATTTGGTGAATGGAAAAGAGGCAGCCCCAGGGAATAATGCCCAGTCCAGAGAGGGACTTGAAGAAAGAAGAGCATATAACGGAGGCTGTTTCCAAAATGAGGGTCCTTAAAGGAGTCTGGAGTGAGGCTGGGGGGTGGTCAACAGGAGACAGGTCAGTAAGTTGGACATAGCAGATGGTGAGGGATGGTCTACGGGGTTGAGTGACAATGGAGTAGTGTTAGTAGGTTAGAAGATGGTAAGCATGTAAGGTGCAATGGAAGAGGGCGCTTGGGATTGAGAGATGATGTTTTCAGGGTTGAGGGAGAGCATGAGGCTCTCTGGGGCTGGGAGAGGTTTGCTTTGAAGGAAGAAAAGGCCATAGGGAGTCTACATACATTGGTGTCAGAGCCCTGGCGCAGGTTGAAGGTGAGGTCCCGGGGCAGGCCAGCTCGGAAGGCAGCCCCGTACTCAGGGTAGAGTCTCAAGACCTCAGCCAGTCCTCGGCTGCTCAGCTGCTGCAGGCCACAGTAGGTCAGTGCCTTCACATCAGCACTGGTCTTCAGTACGCAGCTTGGGCCTGCCCCCGACCCAGACTCCTGCCCCAGCTCAGGGATATCTGCCCCAATCAGGTCCCCCTTTCCTGTGAACAACAGATGAGGACAGTCAGCTGGGGCAGAGGGACCAAGAGGATATCAGCATGAGGTGGCCAAGAGACTTGAGGAAGATCAAGTTTGAAGGATGATGAAGATGGGTCAATAAATGGGATTGGTGGAAATAATAGAGTCAGGAAAAGGTCAGTGGAGAATGGCTGGTGGGGTGGGGAGACAGTCCATGGGGGATGTCAGTAACACTAGAGGAATGATTGATGGAACTTGAAGATCAATAAAGAACGGCCAGAGGGTGTCAATTGAAGGGAAAAGGTCAATGGAGTTGAGGATCAATAGGGAAGGGTCAATGGAATTGGGAGATGGTGCATTGAGAAAGGATCAGTTGAGGGATAGTTATTGGGAAAGGGTTGCTAGGTTTCAGGGTAGTCAGTGAGATTAAAGAAGAGTCAGAGGAGAATGATCAAAAGGGATGGTCAAAGAGGTGTTAATAGGGTGGAGGTTACCAAGAAAGAGTACTTATAAGCAGGAAGTCCAGGCCTCAACTAGAGGTAGAACATTCTCTAGACTCGTGGTCAATTCCAAGGTTTTGGGGTAGGTAGTAGGTGACGGTGGGGTCCTCACCCAGGATGGCCAGCACCATGTTGTCACGGAGCACCTCCAACGAGCCGGAGCAGACATAGTAGTGTGCCTGCAGGGCGTCCCCACGGCGCAACAGGTACTCGCCCGGAGCGCAGAAGGAGGTCTTGATGTGCAGGGAGAGGGCCCTCAGGCAACCCCTGCTCGCTGCTCCAAACAGCGGCAGTTGCAGAATCTCCCGATTCAGGTGCATAGCAATGTCAGCTCTCAGCTCGTCTGGGAAGTCACGCAGTAACTGCATAAGGGGCATAGGTCATTCTGGCCATCCCCCTGCAGCTGCTACTGAAGTCTACAAATGTGCTTTCTCCAAGGAAAAAGCTCCAATTTACTCTTGGCTTTGAAGTCACCCACCTCTGGCTTTCAGAAAGACTTCAGTGTGTCTAATCTCAGTTTTTGTTTGCTGTGGTACAGCCCTCCCAACCCAATTTCTGGGACAGAGACTAGGTCTTTGCCTATCTGTGCACCACTGTGGCTACACTCACTAGGCACTCACGTATGTCCTGGTTACATGAAGCCACACATTCAAGGACCATCCCTAGAAGGTCAGCCTTTAACTGGGAGTCAGGAGACGAGCAGTCAGCTCTGCTCCTAAATCCCCACGGATCCTGGACAATCCATTTCCTTTCTCTGTGCCTCAGTGCCCTCAGCTGTAAAATTCAGGGTTACACAAGCTCTTCCACATTACCAATGATTTCCTAGGGGCCAAATTTAATGTTCACATTTCCATCCTCATCTTGCTGAGCCATTGGCCACTCTGATTTGCTGACTCTTCTACCTTGTGGAAACTGTCCTCCCTGAGCTCCTGTGACATGAGTCCCCTCCCTGCTCTTTTCCCACCCCTTGATCTGCTCCTTCCCCATTTCCTTCTCAGGCTCCTGGTCCTCAGCCTCCCACCCTGGCTTTCTTCTCCTGTTTCACACTCTCCCTGCATCATGGTACTTGGCCCTTTGACTTGCCTACCACGTGTGAACCCAAATTTCCAACCTGGGTTCAGATGTATATTTCCAACTACCTACTGGGCACCTCCACCTGGATCCCACAGGCAGCACACCACATCAGCTCAGTCTTGCTCAGGGAACCCTCCATCCCACCCATTTGCTCAAGCCAGAAACTTGGGATTCACTCTAACGTCCTCTCCAGCAATAGCTAGTCACCCTCAAAAATACCTACCCAATCCATTCCCTTCTAGATCCCCGTGCCCCACTACCCACTCTAAACATTTCTCAGGATGAAATCTAAATTCAAGGTCATCCGTGAGCTGGGCCTGCCCACCTCCCTACCCTCATCTCTAGCACTCCCTCCCTCCCTTCTCCCCCAGCAGCGCTCACGCACCCACGTTCCTGAGGGCTTACTGAACTACTTTCAGTTCCCTGTAGGAACGCACCCTGCTCTTTTGCGTCAACGCTTCCGGACCTTGATCAGATTACTTTCTATCTGGAATGGCCTTGCCCTAGCAGGCCGACTTCCTCTTTGCCTTTCACCAGGTCCCCTCTTCAGTCCCACCTTCCCTGACTCCTCTGGGCAGGGACTCAAGGAGGCCCCCATGGCACCGACACCCCCTCCCCCACCGTCCGCCACGTTACACTCCTTATTTCTCCTTAATGATCTGTTCACGTGTCTACCTCCCTCACCAGACTGGGGTCTCCCTGAGGGCAAGGACTGTGCCCATCACGGAAGCTGGTGCACAGCAGCTACTCAGGAGATGGTGGCTGAAGAAGCATGGCATCAGCTGAGGCCTGGGCTCCCTTTAAGTTCCCGCAGTCCGGAGGAAAGGAGAGAGGATTTGGATTTGGGTGGACGTGTGCCTTTTGCAGGCCTCCCAGGGCCCCTTTCGCCGCCGCCGTCCTAAACCTGGAGAGGCGGCGATGACCCCTCCCCCACCGAGGGCTGGGGGACCCGGAAGCACAGCCGGCACCTCGTTGGCGTCGATGCCGCTGTTGACCGCCCACGTGGTCTGGAAGTACTCGAGCATGCGCTGTTTGAGCGGCCGCGGCAGGCGGTGCACGCGGATGAAGTCCTTGAGGTCCTTCATGCGGCTGTGGTAGAGCGAGCGGCGCGAGTACATGCGCTGGATGATGGCCGTCACGTTCCCGAACACCACGGCGTGCATCAGCGCTGCGGGGGCCGCGGGCGCGCAGGTCAGGGGCGGCCGGGCGCCCCCAGCTTCCCCCCCTGCCCTGGACTGGTCTCTGGGTTCCTGGGACTGGGGAGGAGGGGAGGGGGGAGGCGGAGGGCCCATGGGTTCCTGCGTGCCCGGTCGATGCCAGGCACTGGGCTGGGGGCGGAAAAGAGGGGGTGGTCCAAAGGGGAGTGAGCCCCGATTAATGTGGGTTTCCCCTTTCCTTCCCAGGAGGCCACGCCTCGGTTCGTGGCATTCCGCCAGGGCTTTTAGTAGGTGCCGAGGAAATGTCTATGAGGGAATGCACGACTGGCTGGGCTTGGGCAGACACCTTGCCCTCTCTGGGCCTCAGTTTCCCCATCCGCACGGCGGGCCGGGCCTCACCACCGATGAGCATGGTGCAGATGGAGAAGATCTTCTCGGCGTCGGTGTTGGCGCACACGTTGCCGAAGCCCACGCTGGTGAGGCTGCTGAGCGTGAAGTAGAGCGCGGCGATGTAGGCGCTGCGCCGCGACGGGCCGCCCGCCGAGCCGTTGACGTAGGGCACCTCCAGCCGCTTGCCCAGCTCGTGCAGCCAGCCTGCGGGGTGGAGAGGGAGGGAGCCCCGGCTGCGCAGGCGGCCGAGAACAGGGTTTCCCTGGGCTGCCGCGCCCACCAAGGGCAAGCCACTGAGGCCAGGGGTGGTTTGGCCCGGCTGGCACTGGAAACCTGAGGAGCAGCCCGGGTCTGGGCCCCTCCATGGTGGGCTGATTGCAGTTGCCGTCCGAAGTTACCAGCTCCCTATGCTGCTGACTGTCACTGGGGCCCTTCAACTCTCTTACTATTTTATTGAGGACCTCCTGTGTATGGGGTGCTGGGACTTGATCCAGCCAGTGACTCTCCCTGCCCTGGTAAAATTTACAGCCTGGAGGGGAGAAAGACATGAAATAAATCTTCTGGGTGGGAGGCCAGTTACTGAAGGGGATGCAGACGGTGTCACAGGAAACACCACAGGTTAGAAAGAGCAGCCTAGTTGGGGACAGGGTGGTTTCTGGAGGGTTCCCTCAGGACAGCGTATTTCACTTGAGACAGGAACAGAAAAGGCACCCATGTGAAGAAGGGAGGAAAGATAAAAGGAGGATTCCAGAGCGAGAAACAGCATGTCCAAGGCCCAAAGTCAGAAAGTACATCCTAGGACCTGGTGGGGGCCAGAGTGGCTGCAGCAGAGCAGGCATGGGAGCAAGGGAAGCCCGGGGGGGGGGGTGTCAGAGGGGGTGCAGGACCGCATGGTGGGTGACCCGAGTGTGGACTTCATTCTGCAGATGGTGCCCAGCCTGACAGGGCAGGATCTGAGCAGGGATGTGGCAAGTCAGTAATTCTTGGAAGATCCATTTGGCTGCAGTGTGGAGAGTAGTTGGATGGGGATGAGAAGAGGGCAGAGAGGTGAGAGAGGGTGGTGGGGTGGACTGAGGAGGGCAGGGAGAGTGGGCGAGAGAGGAGAGGCCAGATGTAAGGGATATTTGAGAGGTGGTATTGATATGATGGACTAAATGTGGGGGTGAAGAAGGGAGTGGTGTCAGGGACAACGCCCTGGATCTGGCAGGCCTTTCGGGAGGGGGTGGTGGCCTGAGGGCCTGGGACTGCTTCCTGGCCAGTGGCCATTAAATTTGGAGAGGAAGGAATTGATGGGGTGGAGAAGCAACTGGGCGTTTGCACATGCTGCTCCCTCTGTCAAGCCACCCCCCCTACCACCACCACCATATAGTATTTCTCATACTGTATTAGGAGTGCCTGTCACTGGTCCTGCTCCACTGCTAGGTCATGAGGTCCTTGAAGGGAGAGCATTGTCTTTAAATCAGTATTCCCAGGGCCTGATCTGGATGGAGCTCAGTGCATGTTTGCTGGATGAATGGAGGAAATTGGGTATGGACACTGGTGGAGGCATCATTTTGGACATGAATGGACAGGGCAGGAGGACAGGTGGTCAATGAAAGCCTGGAGTCAGTGGCTCACCGATGTCCCAGAGCAGCGGGTCATTGGCCTCCATCTCCCGGCGCCCGATGACGTACCAGACGCAAGCCATCCAGTGGGCAAGGAGTGCGAACACAGACATGAGCAGCGTGAGCACCACGGCGCTGCACTGCGAGTAGCGCTCCAGCTTCTGCAGCAGCCGCAGCAACCGCAGCAGCCGCACTGTCTTCAGCAAATGCACCAGCGATGTCTGCGGGGGCGTGGCGGTGCCGAGGCTGTCAGCAAGCATGCCTCCTCACATCCCCCCACAGTCCCCATGCCACCTCCCAGGGCTCTCCCACCAGGGGCCCTGCACCAGGGGAAGCCACAGCAGGAAAAGCATTCCTGCTGTCCCGAGAAGGTGACCAGGAAATGCAGGGGGGAGATAATAACATGCAGTAAGTGCTCCCTATATGTGCCAGGAACCGGGCTAAGCATCTGTGACCCTCATAAAAAATGTGTGCCTCCAGTCCAATTATTAGCAGCACTCCCAATTTGCAGATGAATAAACTAAGGTTCAGAAAAGCTAGCGACTTGCTCCATTTACAGACCAAGGAAATGAGGGAGCTGAGACTCGCATTTGGCCCAGTTGACACCAAAGCCATTCTGTGCTCTACTGCCTCCTAGCACCGTGGGCTGGTTGAGGAGTCACTTCTGGCCAGGGTCAGGGAGACAGACAGAATAATCTCCACTGGGGCCCCTGCTGGAAGCTCCCAATGTTTTGGGCCCAATCAGCTGGGGACGAGAGCTAGTTGTTAGTGATAACTGCCGTTCAAACAAGGACTACTCTCTGAGGCATGGGGCAGTATGGGGGAGTGGGAGCAGCCAAGAAGGCGTCTGTGCAGGTTGGAGGCCTGGGGAAAGTTTGGAGAGCCTGCCTCCTATGAGTCACTGTAGACAGTCACATCCAAGAGTTGAGGGGATTGTATAGCAGGGCCTGAGAGAGGCTAGTCCGGTGAGGTCTCAGCCCTTGTGGGGCTGGAGGGAGGTCTGGAGCTCAGGGCACCTAGCAAATAAATATTACTTGATATTACTACTAACTAATCTCCTGTCTGCCACTTGCTAGCTGAGTGACCTTCAGCAATTTAGTTAACCTCTCTGAGCCTCAGTATCTACCTCTGAAAAAGAGGGATAGGAGAATTTCCCCCCAAAGTCTTACTGGGAAGCTCCAGTGTGTTGATGTGTGTGAAAGAACTGAGTGAACTGTAAAGTGCTCCTGAAGGTACCGAAGGACCCTGGACGGAGGGCAGAGGGCTCTCTGTAGGCCTCCCTCTTCCCTCTGGGACAACCATTTACCCAGCTGATCCTGCCTGACAGGTACAGAGGGATGCACTCGGGAGGGGTAGGGAGCTCTTCCCAGAATGTCTGGAGCCTCAGGACAGACAGAAGCCTTAGGGCAGACACACCCATGCACGTGTGTGGAAGTGTGCACACACGTGTACACAGCCAGGAGGAGAGGCCCCCAGCCTGTTGGCGGCTAGTTAAATCCGGCTGCGTGTAGGTGGTTTCCTGCTATAGCTAAGTGTGGCAGGGAGAGGAGCACACAGGGAAACTGCTCCCCACCTCCTCAACCAACAACCGAGGGGGTCTGGGGACATAGGGTGGGACTCACTGACCCCAGACCTGTGAAGACCTACCACTCAACCAACAGGGTCCAGAGCCACCTCCAGGCAGCTCCCCAGGGAGCTGTGAGGACACAGGTCCTGGTATTCTCTGCCTCCAAGTCCATCATACAGCCTCTGCCTCCTTGCCTTATCTTACTGTATTCCCCCAAATGCTCTCTCTCTTCATCTCCTGCCAGCTAAGTCCTACTCACTAAGGTCTGGCTCTACTCCCACCGCTCAGGAGCCCTTTCCAGACCACCCCAGCCCAGCTTGGGTACTTTTGCCTCCCTAGAGCTGGCCAGATTTCCCATCGTTTTTATGCATGCCCAGGTTCCAGCCTGGAACTCCAAGGCCAGCTGTGCCCTGCCCCCCACTCAACAATACCTTGGCCTTGCCTTCCACCGCTAGTCTCCTCCTCTCTCTGCTGCCTCCTCCAGTATTCCTGTTCCCTCACTAACTTAGCTGCTTAGAGGCTATATCCTTGTCCCTTCCCCCCACAGTGACCATGCCCCACACAGTACTTTGCAGACAGCTAAATGCTCATCAGTTGTTTGTTAAATAAAATTGTGAAAAGTACCACTCATTTGGCATCTGACCAAGCCACCCCAGTAGCCCTAGTTAGCTTTTCATTTGTCTCAGCTTCCCTCTGAGACTGTGAACTGAGCTCTCCTAAAACATAGACCCTCTCATATGCTTCCCGGAATCTAGCACAGGGCTTCGTGCATAGGAGAGACCTCAGAAATATTTGCAAGTGGATTGATAGGAAAGATCGAGTCTGAGTTTGGGGTTTCCTAATGGAAGGTGCTGTGCTGAAGTTGAGGGTGGGGGTTGGTTTGCACGGTGGGGCAGGGGTCACTCACCACTGTGATGTTGAAGACATAAAGCAGGTCAAAAGGCAGAGCAGCAATGAGGTCAACAAAGAACCAGGTGGCCAGGTAGTGGAGACCAATGGAGCGAGGAGCAGAGATCACCTGGCCAGACTGGGACACATAGGTGGTGCGGAAGTTCAAGATGATATCTGGGGGTGCAAGGAGCTGTTACAAGGGGCCAAGAAACCAGGCAAGCTGGGAACAGGCCTAGGGACTGGGAATGGAGAAGGCAGCAGAATGGGGAGCATGGATTGGGCTTTTGAGGGTGGTCCTTAAGGAGGAGAGACCGACCCAGAGGCTGAAGGCCATGGGGCCCAGGGCACATGGACATGGGACTTAAAGATCCAGAAATGGATGGGCTCAGAATGCCAGGGACCCGCAGGCCCAGGAGGTAGTGAGGCTTGATGGGGTGGGTCCCCCAGTCCCACCCACCAGGGTAGGTGTGGCAGAGGGTCTGACCCAGGATGAAGAGCATCTCCACGGCAATGTCGCTGACGAGGGTATGTCGGGAGGTGATGGGGGTATCATCATCGCCCGAGAAGCAGACGTTGTAGGGGACGGTGACAGCAACGTAGAAGGTGGCGAGGAGGATAAGGCCATCCCAGACAGCCTTGGGGACGCTGTAGTGGAGGAGGAGGCATCGGGACCCCCCCACGGAGGCCACCTTGTACTCAGGCACTGATGGCTTTGGCTCAAACACGTTCTAAGGGGAGAGGGGTGGCAATTGGGGACACTTGAGGGAGAAAGGAGCCAAGATTGTGGGAAAAAGGTATAGAGGGGAGGTGGGCACTGCAAGGATGCTGATGAGAGCGCAGAAGATGGGTTCAGAGGCAGGCACCTGACATCTTCCTTCTGTCAAGCCACTGCCCAGTTCCCCTTTTGTATTGACCATGTTCTAGGGGGTAAGAGAGGGTGGGGTTTGCAAGGCTTGACCTTCACCCTGCTTAAGAAGAAATTATTACATCGGCACATGTCCTACCTTTAGGGGTTACTAACTCTCCCCTCAAGTGCCTCTAGGGTTCTGGGGGCCTAGTAGGCAGTGGGCATGTCCCAGGGGTGAAGGGAGGCTGGCACTGCGTCCCTATTCCCTGCAGTCCTACCAGATGCACAGAGGGCTGGAGACGTGATGCCCTGATTTTGTCAGAGTCCTAGGAGGAGGAACATGGGGCTAGATCCCAATGGGGGAATATCTCCCCAGAAGTACATCAGCCTGTGATTTCAGCCCCCAAGTGACCTGCTCACCCAGGTGTAGGTGATATAATTGTTGCTATAGTCCCACCCTTGTGACACCATCAGAGCTGAGTAATGTCAATCACCCAAGGAAGCAAAGAAGATGGGGGTGGAAGGAAGATGGGAGGGACATGGGAATGGAGCAGAGAGTGGTACATGGGAAATGAGTGGACAGAGGAACAAGCCGATGGAGGAGGCAATGGTAGGTTGCCTTAGAATCAAGGCTGGAGGACTTGGAAAATGTTAGGATGGTACTCACATTATTGGTTTTCATGTTTCCCTGGCCCCGGCGGCCAAAGTGACCAGTCAATCGGTGTAGGACAGTCCGGCTCTGCCTCCTGGCAGATCGAAGTTTCAAACTGGCTCCCCTCCTGCCAAGTGAGTTTTCTGTTGGGAAGAAGCATGCGGAGGTGAGTGGGGGCATATTCCATGAGACCGGGTAGGAAGAGGTCTTCTGTGACCTTGGATTCTACCAATGTCCTCACCCCCAATGACTTGCAGTTACCGTGATTACTGTCTCCATGGCCTCCTGGGGGGCCCAGTCCTGGGCCCTCACTCTGAGTGATGTCTTTGAAGGAAAAGAGGAACAACACTACCTCCCCCATCTCATTCTTGATGGGCATCATGTCCAGCAGGCACCAAAAGGCTGAGCCTGTAGGTGTGGAGAGAGGAGGGGCAGGGTAAGCAGGTCCATGTCATACCGTCTAGTCAAAGGGTTTGGCAAAAGTTTAGAGAGAGAAGGAACCCCAGAGATCATGTCAGCTGACTCCATCTTACAGATAGGGAAACCGAGACCCAGAGAAGGACAGGGACACAAACAGAATCACATAGCTTGAGGCAGTGTGAGGATAGCACCCAGGCTTCCACTGTGCCAGGTGGCCTCTGGGTACAGCCTGGGGTATGGGTCCCCTCACCATCCTTGCGGTAGAAACATATTTCAGCCCGGTGCTCCTGGTGGCCCTCCAGGGCCTTGTGCAGCCGCTGCAGGGCTGGCTCGCTGGTCTCTGGGCCATACAGAAAGCGACAGCTGCAGGTTTTCTGCATGACCTCAGTGCGGCCGTAGCCTGTGAGCTCACAGAAGCCGTCAGAGCAATAGACGATGGGGAAGCCCCGTGGGCCCTGAGCGTTGGCTAACAGGAAGTTGCTGTCTGTAGGAAGAAGAGGTCGAGGTCAGGTCAAGGTCAGGGGGGGACTTCAACTTTCAGGTGGGCAGCACCTCCCCTTAAGCTGTGGTCACAGGTTCCAGAGCTAGAAGTTTCTCAGGCTCACTTGTTCTGGAACTCCCTTGGGGATGTCTTTTTTTTTTTTTAAAGTTAGAGAAACTGTGAGTTTGAGATATTCTTAAATGAGAGTAAGAAGAAATAGAAAAAAGGGACAAGGACCCAAGAGGGGTCTGGAACTGGGGCAGGGACTATGGGGGATTGGAGAAGAAAAAACAAGTGGTCATGCAGTCCATCCCCTTGCCTTCCAGCTGGTGAGCTGTTCCTGTAGGAGGTAGCGTAGCACGGGGAGTAGGAGCACGGCCCCTGCACCTTGCCCTTCATTGCCTAACTGTATGGCCTTGGGCAAATTCACGAACTCTTCTGTGCCTCCATCGTATCTTCCTCACATGGGTGTTGTGAGAGTTCCGGGAATTAACTTAGGAAGCCCAAATCCTGGCACATGGTGTGCTGCCCAGAGTGAGCTGCGACTGAAACTCTCGGAGAAGTGATTCCCCCACATTCGCACAGCTTTCAAACACATCCACACTCAACAGCCTATCATCCTACTGTAGGGTAGGAAGGGCAAAGATTCTGATGCTATCACATCATTTTATTAATAAAAAACCAAAATGCAGAGATTTTCTGAAGTCACAAAACTTCTAAGTGTGGGGGAAGGGAGACAGTGATGAGCAGGCTTCTTATTCCCTGCCTTCTAGGAAGGTCCTTTTTTTTTTTTTCCTCGCATGGGCAGGCACCAAGAATCAAACCTGGGTCTCTGGCACAGCAGGCGAGAACTCTGCCACTGAGCCACCACTGCCCGCCCAAAAGTCCATTTTTTAGTGGCCCACTTAGCTAATTTCAGGAGGTCTGCTCAAAGTTCATAGAAGAGGATACTGGGGATGTGACTTCAACAACCCCTGGCAGCGGAACCTAGGCTGCTCCCTCAAGTTCCAGTGGGCAGGAGGCTGCTCCTGGGGGGATGTCCAAGGACAGAGTCTCAGCTCAGGGATGGGGCCTGAGACAGTCAGTTCCAGGGCGCTAGAAGGGGTGAATGTCTGGGGGTGGAGCGATTGTTGGGGACACTGAGGCTGCTCTGGAGGCGCTGGGCCCCAGGCGGCAGCCTCCTTCTTCCATCCCTGGGCCGGTTGCCCCGGTGACCGGCACTATGGAAACAAGGGAGGTGTGTGTGGGGGAAGGGGAAGGCGGGTAGGGCCCGGCTGCTGGGTTTCCGCCCTCGGGTACCATTCAAGCACCCTCCAGATCCCGGCCAGGGGAGGAGGGGGAGATCCCTGGGCTCCAGAGTAGGAAGAGGGCATGGGGCGGGAGAAGAGGCAGAGAAGGAGGAATGCGGCTGTCCAGGGTGCTGAACCTGAAACCCCAGCGAGGGTGGGCGAGCAAGGAGTTCCCTTCTTCACACCGCCCCCTCCACCCACCCACCCCCGCCTCACATCCCTCAGATACAGACGCACCACGAGTTCCATGGTGCCGATTTGGGGGCGCGCGTGACCTTAATCCAAGCTGGGTCCTGCCGAAGTCTGATCTCTTCTCCTTTTTTTCAGGGGTAAGGGGGAGCTGGGGTCGTCCGCGAGTAGACCCCGGAGCGCCCAGCCACTTCGTCCCACGCCCGAGTCTCGAATGCCCCCTTCTAGGCCCCCAGCAGAGCTCTGCCGGGAGTGGGTGGCTCCCAAGGCCCCTCCTCCGTTTTGCCTCACAAAGAGCCTCTCCTGCCTCGCGTCACACACCCCCTCCCCACCACCAGCCTTGAACCCCCGCGTTCCTGGCCCTTTCCCCGCCTCCCTTCGCGGGGCGCTCCCCGCCTGGCTCTTGGACCGCGGCTTCGGGAGTTCCCGGACCCTCAACTCTACTCTTTCCTCGCCTCGGGTCTCATCATATCCAGGAGACCCGAGCCGACCCAGACGAGACTTTGCTCCCAGCTCGAGCCTCCAGCCCCAGACTCCGCTCCACTCACGCGTGCCGTCGAAGCGGGTGGCGATGGTGTCCAGAAAGGTGTTTTGCGGGGCCAGCAACCCCTTCATGACCGGCATGGCCCCGGGCCGCGAGTTCTAGGCGCGGCGCTTGGGGGCGGGGGGGGGAGCGTTCAGCGGGGCCGGGCCGGAGGGGGCGCGCTGCGGGCGGGGCCGGGGCGCCCCATGCGCCCGCCTGCCTCCTCCCCTCCCTCTCGCTGCCGCCGCCGCCGCCGCCGCCGCCGCCGCCGCCTCTGGGCCCCGAGCCGGGTCGCGCTGGATTCGACTCGGCGCCGCCTGGGTCCACCCCCCACCACCTCCCGGCGGGCCGAGTTCTTCTCCCCGGGCTCGGCCCGCGCCCGCCACGTGGCCCTGCACTGGGAGGGGCCGCCCGCGACACCCGCACCCCTCTCAGCAGCTCCCCTCCCAGAGAGGAGCGTCCCACGCGTGTCTCCCGGGAAGAGAATTCGGGGCCCGCCCACTGGGTGCCGAGGCCTGGAGGGGCGGGGCGGGGCTTGTATGACAGACACGCCCTCCTTTCAGAGTGGCTCCTCCCCCACGCGTGGTTCCCTGGCGGCGCGTCCCTCCCACCGCGCGCGCCTGTGGCCCCGCCCCATTGGGGTTCCCCGTTCGCCGCCCACGTAGGGGATGCTTTCTGGTTCGCAGTGCCGCCTGCTGGCGTTTGGATGCTTCTCAGCACCCCTAAATCCCCTCACCCGTGAGTTAGCAACGGGTGAAAGAGGCTAGTTTTGCAGGTGGAGAATCGAGGGAAAGGCTGGGTACCCCAATTCCTAAAATGCACCCCTCATCCTTATCTTGTACCTCAGTTTGCCTAGGGCACCTTGGCAAACTCTGCTTCTGAGAACTACGCAGTGGAATGAAAAGCACTTTGGAGCCGAGTGTGTTGGAATTCCAGTTCTGCCACTTACTGATTGTCTGATTTAACCTCTCTCTGCCTCCTTTCCTCATCTGTAAAATAGAGCCAATGATTCTTACCTCAAAATGTTTATTTATTTAGGCATACTGTGTTACTCATGTACTTATTGTAAAGGTTTAATAGCATAAGGCTTAAAGTATGTCGTTGGCACAACATAAGTATCTTGGAAAGTAATTGCCACTCTGCTTTCCCTCTTCCCGTTTTGATTTAACTCTCCTTTCCTCTGCTGTCCTTCAAGAGACAGAAGAGGCTGGACCAAGTCTTGGGCCGAGAAAGATAATTTTGAGGTGGGCAGAGTCATGGTTTGCAAACCTCCAAGGGTGCACAGTTGGATTTTGATTTACAACTTAAGGGTGCACAGTTGGATTTTGATTTCCAGCTTCTTTAGGAAGGAACCAGTGCAGTAGCAAGAAGGACTAGGAGGGACCAGATACAGGATTTTTCACCGGATCAGCAGGAAATTCCTGGGGTGGCTGAATAAAGCCGTATGGGGAGCGGCTTCTCGAGATAGAACAGCTGAGGCCAGTGAGAGTGGGAAGATGGGCGGGGCAGGGGGGAGGGTCAAGTCAATAGTCCCCACCCTTACCCCCAAGGCCTGAGCTGAGTATCTGGCATGTTATATGGCTGGAAAATGCTCCATCTTTCTGCGCCTTTACTTTTAGGCGTCTTTGGTTAGCATTGCAAGAAAATCTTGTCTTGTTCCTGCTTAAGAACTTTCCTGGTTCCCACTTACCTACAGAATAAAGTATAAATCCTATCATTTATGAGGCCCTTCACAATCCGGGCTGCATGTACCTAAGCACCTTCCTTCTGTGTCTCACTGCTTCCCACACCCTGCACTCTACGTAGCAGCCCCTCTGGGAGATTCGTATTTCCTGCCTTTTTGGCAAGCTCGACCCCCATCCCTTCCCAGCCGGATTCTGCTCGTCTGTGCAGCTTTCCTTGCTCTCCCTCCTCTCCCCTGCGTCCCTCTGCAAAGGCCTACTCATACTGACTTGTAGAGTTATCGAGCGAGATATTTCACTCGCATCCTCCCCTCCAAGCATGCACGTATCTGGTTCTCTCCGCGTCCCAGGGCCTTACACGGGTTCTTTGCACTGAGAGCTACCAAGCAAGTACGTTTCGGATTTAACGATGTACAAGCTGAGAATTGTGTCCCACAGCGAGGCTTCCAGGCGGCCGGGATTTCCTCACCCACAAGACTCTCTTTCGCCCCCTGGAGGCGGGACGCGACCATGCAGGTACAGAGACCAGTCACACTAACGGACATTCGTCTTTATTGGCGTCCTCCTAGAGGTTGACACCTGGGCGGGAGGAGGGGAGAGGGCAAGGCCAGAACGGGGCGGGAGCAAGGGCTCAGACACCCGACCTGCCCCCAGGCGTGGCAGCGGTAGTGGGACAGCGGCGCCCGGGGCAGGGGCGCGGCTCGGGGTCTGCGCCTGCGCGGCGCCCCATGGTCAGGATGCCCGCCGCGTGGTTGCCGCTGGCCTGCAGGAGGCGCTGCAGCCGGCCCTGGAGGCCAGGGGGCCCACGTCGCTTGCCGAGCGTGAGGATGCCGGCCGCGTGGTTGCCCGCGCCGTGCAGCAGCTCGTAGAGACGGCAGGAGCAGGTCTTCTGGCGGCAGCAGTCGGGCAGGGGCTGCGCGGCCGCCCCGGGCGAGAGCAGCGCGGGCGGCAGCAGCAGCAGCACGAGCAGCATCACCGCCGCCCAGGACACCTAGGGAGTGGGATACCCCGCGCTCAGGGTCTTCCCGCCGCGCCCGCAACCAGCCCCACGTCCAGGCTCTGCTCAGCCCAGCTTGGCCTGCGCTCTCCCCTCACTATCTCTTGGTTTTCCTCGCTCTGGATCCGTGCTCGTGCCGGACTGAAGGGCTTATTGGAGAAGGGTTCGCACCTCCTCCTTTTACCTCATCCTTCAAGGCCCAACACAACATCTTCTCCAGGAAGGGCCCTGAACAGCCTGCCGCCCTTGAGCAGAATGAATCTCTCTCCCCTCTGGACACCCGTATTTAGAGTGCTTACCACTCCACCTGGAAACAGAGTATGTCCGCACCAACAGTTTGTAAGCTCAGGGTAAACAGAGGCCCTGTTTATTTTCCCCCACTCATGGCACAGTGAGATGACATGTGCAAACACAGCACCTGTCACATAGTAAGTGCTCAATAAACGTGAGCTCTTAGGAGAACAGAGTGGGATCCAATGTTAGCCAGCCCCAGCCCCCTGCCTCATAGCCCACATGGGAAAAGGCCAAGAACTGAGATACCTCTGGCCTTTCTTCCATTGCCTCCTTGGGATGATGTGTCACCCCATCAGTCCCCGGGTCTTTACCTTGGAGGGAGGGTTCATGCTGTCTGGAGCTCAGGGTGGAGTAGCCAGGAAAGGTGGTGTCTGCAGTGGTCCAAATAGCCAGGAACCTCAAGACTGTCGCCTGGGACCTGCTCTCGGGGGCCTGGGGTTTATAGTGCTCGGAGGTTAGGGGGGAGAAATGGGCGCTTGCGTCTACTCCCAGGGCAGACAAAGGCAAGGCTAAGATTAGCCTCTGGCAGGGGGGCCGTCTCCAGGCTGGACTCAAGGAATGGCCACTGAGGCGTTGAGAGGCCGGGGTTGGATCACCGTGCCCCCTCCGCCCCCTCATCTGTCTGTCTGCTCCCTGGAGATGGGACTGTCTCCGGGCACTAACGAGGCCACCTTGCACCCAGGAATCTGGGAGCACAAAAGCAGCCTTGGCTGGGGCGCTGGCCTGGGACAATGTGGTGGTGGCGGTGGGGAGGGGCAGCCGCTAATTAGGGGCAGGAGAGGAGGCGGTGGTGAGACCCACAGTGTGAGGGAGAGGGGAGGAGGGCGGCCAGGCAGCGGGCCTCCCCCTTGCTGCCCCCCGGGTCTCTCAGGCTCCAAGGCATTCTTCCTTCATGGAAAAGTCTCTCCCCAACCCCCGACCCCGCGCTCTCTTCTTCCCTTCTGCCCCATCCACTAACCTCCAAGAGGGAAAACCTTAAAATCCTAGCCTGGACAGTCAAAGAAAAGGACACTAAACCCAATGCTCTCTTTCCACTTCTCTGGCTTTCTTCTGGGGCCAGGCCACTTGGAGGGGAGGGGTGCAGCTACAAGGAGTGGGCCATCATGGGCTGAAGGACCCGTGCCCTCTCGAGGCCAGGGTTTCTCTTATTCAGGGGACTATTTATTGGGCATGTGCTCCGCCTCAGGCCCTGCACTGGGCGCTGGAGTGACGATGGCGAATAAAGCGTGGCCCCAGCTTTCAAGGTGCTCCTAAGTCCGGGTGGGAGGTGATGCAGGCCTAAGATAGTTCAGTGGGAAAAGGATTATTGCAGATGTAACTGCACAGCTGAGCCAGTGACTTCCGGCTGGGGCAGGGCCGTGGAAGGCCTTACCTGAGACGTGCATATCCATTAGGTGGGGTGGGGGTAGGACCCTCCACAGAAGGGCCCTACTTGAGCCAAGGCACAGAGGGGTTAGGGTCCTCAGGCGTGGTGGGGGTGGGAGGTGCTTTGTGGGCCTCATAGTCATTCCCTCATAGTGTGGGCCTCATAGTCATTCCCTCAGGGAAAGGGAAAGGGGAGAAAGGTGCCTAGAGAGTGGGGGCCAGGGTCAAGTGGTCCTGTTGGCCAAGCTGATTTGTTCTTGATCCTGTGGGTGCTGGGAGCTGGGGGGGGGGATTTGAGCAGGAAGGGGTCATGTGCTGACATGAGGGCCAGGTACGCGGGTCTGGAATCAAAGACTAGTTCAGAGGTGAACTGGGAGACTTGGCAGCTAATCGGGGATGGGTGCTGCCTTTATTTAGCAGGTGCTTTGGGTCTTAGGCAAACCCCCCAATCCTGCCGAGGCTCAGCTGCCCCATTACTAAAATGGATAGTTAAGCCAGTGGTCTCTGCGGTTGCTTTCTGCTCTAGTGTTTTAAGATTTGAAATGTAGCCCCCTTCCCCCGTCACGGGAGAGATTCATGGGTGTTGGGCCAGGAAAGTAGAAGATGGGAAACAACCCCTCCACATTTAGGTTAAGCTTGGGATGGGGGGAGGCAGGAGGAGATGACGAAGGCACGGTGAGGGTCCCTGAGGGTCCCTGAGTGCATGTACCCTCGGGGGCTAACGCAGCCTGGAGTGGGGTGGGGAGGGGTGGAGGGGGCGCCCCGGCTTCCAGGGGGTGGCCGGGCAGGGTAGGAAGAGCCCAGGCCGTGGCAGAAGCAGAGCCAATGGAATCACTCCACAGTTTTCCCCCAAGCAGACCCTGAGTCAAGAATCTGGGTACACGAGGTATATTTGGGAGGTGATCCCAGGAAGCGCAGTAGGGGAGCCTGGAAGGGAGGAAAACTAGTCAGGAGGCATTGATGAGAGGACGACTGCTCTGGGCAGCTGGGGCTGGGTCCTTCTGGGACCCTCTGAGAGACCCTTGAGAACGGACAGGGAAGGCTGAGGACTATTTTCACCAACTCCTGTTTCTTACTGACTGAGGGTCACCTCTGGGGGCGTCCCCTCCCCAGCACCCATGCACTGGCCAGGTGAACACCCTCAGGCTGAGAGACCCAGGAAGCCATCAGTCAGCCCCCGCGGGAACATGCAGCAGCGTCCTCCTGGGTGGGCCGAAGGCACATGGGCAGGGTCCTACGCTTCATGACCAGCCAGCTAGCGGGTGCCACGGTCTGAGACGCCAGCCCAGGGCTCCCCATCCTAGGGGCCCGGGGGAAGGAACGAGGTGGGCCTCTGCGGGAGGTGGGGCCGCCTCTGGGCTCAGGACACCACCCTCCCCTGCAGGAACCGGGCCAGATGCCTGTGTCTCAGCACCCGGGGCATCTCAGGAGGGAATGGGGAGGAAGGGGAGGCAGCAAGGGCCGCGCGGAGTGCTCTGAAGGCCCCCTGCCCCACCAGGTGGACTCGGGCAGGCCCCACGCTGCCCCTGAACCGCAGGGACTTGTAGGGAGGAGAGGCTCCCTGGAGGCAGTGGTCGAGCTGGGAACAGAAAGGCCTGAGTGAGGCTGGTGTGTGTCTGTGTATGAGTGTGTGAGTGTGTGGGTGTGTGGGTGTGTGGGCACCGAGAGTTGTGCATGGCTGTGCCCCAGGGCAAGGTGTGTTGATGAGTTCTACGTGCACAAGTGTGTCTCTGTGGGGCTCATCCTCCCCTTCCCAGGGTCCCAGGACGTTGTCCTCTCCTGCCCCTCCCTTCCCTACCACTTCCCTGTCCCCATGGCACCCGGGGGCCATGCAGAGTAAAGGGTACCCTTCCCCATCTCATTTACCTTGTCTCGATTTTCCTCCGATAGGTTCCTCAGCCCCCTCAGGTCCACGAACACCTCATAGTGGGGGGCAGAGCCCTCCGAGGAATCTGTGACAACACCCCCGGGCATATACACTTCCTAAATTGGGTGGCTTCCCAGGCGCCCTGCCCCCTTCTGTTTTTCCCCACTTTGAAGTTCATGGGAAAAAAAGGGTTTCTTACGGAGGGGTGGGATAAATGGAGAGAAACCTAGAGCCTAACCCTAAATACGAATCAGGTCAGGAAAGGAAATGGGTAGAAACTGCAGCAGGAGGGCTGGGGGCTAGACCTGCAGAAGGACTTCCGTCAGGAGCAGCAAAGAGGGATGAGACCCATCCCCTTCTTAGAGGTTCTCCTGGCAGGATAGGTGAGTGTTGGGGTCAGTCAACCCAAGAACGTGAGGCAGGAGTCGAGTAGAGCAGCTTACCCAGAACGCTGCTCTCCACACAGCCATGGTCCAACAGCTTGGCCCCTGGCCACTGCCTCACTGCCTGGCCCAGGGCTTCACAGAACACATCTTCACCAATGTCCTCCCCTCGCACGCTCAGGGCCTGGCCCAGCCTGGGGAGAAGGGGAGGGGAGGGAGTGGAGCCCAGGGCACTAGGGCCCTCCTTGGCACCCTGGAGAGGTCACCTACCTGCAGACAAATCTGACAATCGGACACTGGTTGTAGGCACCAACCACCTGTACCACATCGCCCAGGCGGCACCTGATGGGATGGGAGTGGCAGTGAGGTCAGGCCCAGGGGGTCCTGCGAGCAGGGGCTGGGGTGCAGGGGGAGGGTGGGTGATCACCTGGTAAGGCTGGCGTGGTCAGTCAGCACCAGCTCATACTCCTTGCCCTTCTCAGCCTCGGCCAGCAGGAGGGTGGAGGTGGCCTCCTCCTGGGCTTCCTCCTTGACTGGGAGCAGCTCAATAAAGGGTGCCCCAGGGGGTAAAAGGTAGAGCCCCCGGGGCTGCTCTGGCCACAGGTTCAGGCCCAGCATGCCTGTGGGGAGCAAGCAGCCTCCACATCACCTGGTGGGATCACTGCTTCCCGTTAGACAATAGCGGCTCACCCTGGCCCCAGGTCCCAATCCTCTGAGCATCTGATCCCATTGCTGCCCTTCCACCCTCCTCTTCCTGGTTCCCCAGGCTCAGCTCACTGCCTCTCAAGCCCTTATTGCAAAGAGGAAGAGTGTAGTAGTTATGGAGACCTAGGGTGGATTTGTGCTAGTCTCATAACCTCTATGAGTCTCAGATGGTTCATCTATCAGATGGAGCCGCTAGTCCCCACCATACAGGGTCTTGGGGCGGTTAAATGAGATGGTTATGTAGGGTTCAATACATGGCCGTCACTGGTAGCTATATGACCCACCCCAGCTCCCAGCTCAGTGCCCCTGGGCCCTGCTGACCTCCAGAGGCAGCGTAAGCAGGCGAGAAGAAGGCTAGCCCTTGGCACCACAAGGCCTCCAGGGCTGCCACAGCCTCGACCTGGCCTCCTGCATCCAGAGTCACCACCACCTGCAACTTCGGCCAGAGCCGAAGGGCCAGTCCTCGGGGTCCCTGCTCCAGGGCTGCCCGCAGCTCATCTGCTCGTCTGGCAAGAGGCTCTCCTGGGTTCCCTGCAGCTACTGCATCGGCCAACTCTTCGCCACTGGCCTCCAGGCCCAAGAAGACGTCCAGCAGTTCAGCCGCCGTCCCAGCCTCCAGTGCCCGCAGCCAGGGGGACCTCAGTGCCTCCAGGAGCAGGTCCCTAGGGTCCCTGGCTCCAGAGGGACTGGCCGGGCCCAAGGCATGCCCAGGCCAGGGGAGGGGGCAGGGCCAAGGGGATGTAGGGGTCACACGGGCAGTGCTTCCCGGAGCCAGCACCTCTGGGTAAGTCTTTTTCAAGGCTGCCAGACCCAGTAAAGTGGCCTAAGGGGGTGGCAAGAGAGGGTGTTGGCTCTGGGCCTGAGCCAGACCCTGGCCGCATAGTTTGGGGTTCTTTGTCCACCCTGCAGGTAGGGGGTCTCTGGAAGGGCTGAGCTCTAACGTTCCCAGTTTACCTGCAGAGAGGCATGGTACTGGTTTGAGGTAGGGGGCTGGAGCTGTTCCCCGCTCTCTTCCTCCGGGGCCTGGCTGGACTTGGTCAGAGGGAGACGATTTCGGAAGGTGTTCATGTCTGTAGCCCAGAGACACCAGAAACTCCTCAAGAAGGCATAAGTTTCCCCAAGAGAGTCATGGAAGATGGATTCTGGGGTAGTCTTGGGGGTGGGAGTTATAAGGGCCTAGCATGGGAAAATTCATCTTAAGCAAGAGGGCCCATCCCAGGCCTGGGTAGGGACTCTGGGTCAGGCCCCTCTGTGTTGGGGGCACCTCAATTTCTGGGCTGTCCTGTGGGGTTTCTTTCTCTCTAGGCCTCCTCTCCAGACCCTGGGGAACACACCTGTGCTTCCCCTGAGGGGGCGGGGGGTGCCCTGGGCTCCCTCCAGACACCGCCTCAGGGTCTGCTGCTGGCTCTGGCCTGCGTGCTGTGTGCTCTGCTCCAGTTTCCACCGCTGCCAGGTGGCTGCCCAGCCCAGGACACCCCAGGCCACATGAAGCTGGAGGCTGGCAAGCCAGGGCAGCCCGTTGTGCTGGGACTGCGGCTGCCTGAGCACCGCGGACAGTGGCAGCTGCAGGAGCCCCAGCAGCCCCAGCAGCCCCAGCAGCAGCAGCAGCAGCAGAAGGAACAGCAGCATCTCCAAGGAGCTCCTGGGGGGAGGAAGGGGCCAAGCACTGGTATGGGGAGTGTTTGTGTGTGTGCCGGGGCGGGGGGGGGGGGAGTTATGCTGAGAAGATAATTTCTTCCTCTACGTCTACTGCATACAAGGAAAACCAAGTTTGGGAACAGGCCAGGACCCGTCAGGCAGGCGATGCAGAGAAGCAAGTGTCAGCGCTTTGGAATCACACTGACCTGAGTTTGGATCCTGGCTCTGCCACTTGGGAGCTGTGTGGCCTTGAGTGATTCAGCTAACAGTGCCAGGCTCCCTTCCCTTATCTGGAAAATGGAAATAAAAATACCTCCCTCAGAAGAGATAAGTGTCCAAAGAGAGTTTGGCACAGTGACTGCCACGTAGCGCTGCTTAACAAGTGGCATCTTGTGCCCACTCCTGAGTGGCTCTGCCTTCCCGGGGGTCCACTCTGTCCCAGTTCCGTGCCCATTCCGAGCCCCCCGCCCCGTGTGTACCTGTCACCGCCCACTTCTGCCTACTCTCAGCACCCCGGGCCCCCAGCACCTCCGGTCTGGCTAGACATCCGGCCAGAAAGAAGGAGCTTTGGCTTTAAAGGGCAGGGCCCAGACGGGGAAATCCGGCCACTTGACTGGAGGGAGGAGCTGGTGGTGGGGGTGGGGGTGCCCTTAAAGGGGCAGGCTGCCTAAGGGACGAAGTGCTGCGTGCTCGCCCAAGCTGGCAGATGGGGGAGTGAGGGCGAGAGTAGTGGGGACCTCAGACTCCTGCAGGTGAAGGAAAAGAAAACTGAGTATGGGAAGTGGTGCCACGAAGCAGCTTTAGCTGAGAAGGGGGCACATCTCATTCTGGAGCAGATTCGAGCTTCAGAACTTCGCTTGAACTTGCAGAAAGCAAGAAGAGGTTTGAGCGCCCTCCTTACCCCTGAGTCTAGGACCCAGGTAGGTGTGCAGTTCCCGAGCAGGCGAGTGGGAGGTCTCCATGGGAACGGCTGAGGAGGCGGGGGTGGTGGTGGGGTGGGGTGGTGGTGGAGTAGGGCCAGCGGGCATCCCGTTCAGCTGCCATTTCCATTTCCCAGCAACTGCTGTTAGAGCCTTCCCGAGTCCCACTTTGCCCAGTCTCTATCGCACCCGTTATTTTTAGCACTCAGAGAGAAAAACAGTAACCACCAGCTGGAAAATTCCTCAACTCTCTGAAGCGCATGCATCCCCTTTCCCCAGCCCTCAAAGTGTCCTAGCAGCTTCAGTTCAAATTTGGTTTACAGACCAGTAGAATCGACTTCACCCGGGAGCCTGCTAGAAATGCAGAATCCCAGGCCCCACCCCAGACCTGTTGAATTGGAATCTGCGTTTTAACGAGAGCCCCAGGGTGTGTAAACAAAGTAAAGTTTGAGAAGCTCTGCTATAGAGTGAGGTTCTCTTCCTGGCTTTCTCTTCCTGTGCTCTAGACCTAGGCTCCTAAAACCCCCAAACCCCTCTTTTCCACTCTTTTTTCGACCCCTAGATCTTACGGGGTCGTCTCTTCTCATAGCAGAGTTTCTTGAAAGCATGGTTTCCTCTCACTCTCTTGGCTGTTCCTCCTCACTTTCACTCTTTTTGTTCGTTTGTTTCTCTCTGAGATCTTGCCTTTTTTAAAAAAAAAAAAACAAACTTTTTTTTAAATTGTAAAGTATAACATACATACAAAGCAAAGAAAGAAAAAAGCAATAGTTTTCAGAGCACTCTTCAACAAGTAGTTACAGGACAGATCCCAGAGTTTGTCATGGGCTACGATACCATCCTCTCAGATTTTTCCTTCTAGCTGCTCCAGAATATTGGAGGCTAGAAGGGGGGATTTATCATCACAATCGACTTTTCTTTTCTTTTTTTTTTAATTTGTGAAAAGTAACATATATACAAAAAAGCAATACATTTTCGAAGCACAGCACAGTTAGTTGTAGAACAGATTTCAGAGTTTGGGATGGGCGAGACCTTGCATAAAATACAAAACAACCCAGCTTTATTGAGATATTCACACACCATACAATTCACCCACTTAGAGTGTTCAATTCAATGGTTTTTAGTATATTCACAGATTTTTGCAACTAACACCACAGTCAATTTTAGAACATTTTCATCATCTCAAAAAGAGACCCCACAGCAGGCTTTTACCTGCGGTGGCCTCAGGTGTGGCAGTTCAGGGCAAGTGGAACCGTGCAAGTCCCACCCAAAGCCCCAACCTTAGCAAAGGCAGGGAATAGCAGGGCTGCCTCACGCTGGTTCTACTGGAGCTCAACATCCTGCAGGTCACAGGGTCAAACAGGGCCAGTCAGCAGCTCATTCTGCCCTGGGGACATGCTGGAGATGGGGGCCCAGTGGCCATCCTGTGCAAGGACATCCCCAGCTCAAAGGCTACTGCTTTGCTTACAAGGAGCAGCTCCCCAGGTCGGCCTACAGGCACCAGCTCTGGGGTCTCAACTTTCTCTTCCTGCTGTCCCAGAACCCTGTGAGAGCCGGCAGAATCCTGCATGGAGTTGGAGGGCTGTCCACCGAGGACATCTAGACCAATGTCTATATCAAAAGCATCTTGTGTCCCTTGAGGAGCACCAGATGGAAGGCAGCTAAAACGAGGTGTTCCTGGCCACATGACCACCGGCAGCTACATCATGTTCATTGACATTCAACTTGACGCTGTCTAGGGTAGGACTGCTGAGTGCGTTGAAAAGACCTCTTCACTGAGGCCACTGGATCTTCTTCTCCAACTCCTGCAAAATGACGGACTATGCCAAGAAGCAAGGGTGGGTCTTGGGTCCCAACAACTACAACTGCTTTGCTAGCCAGGAACAGAAACTTCAAGACATGACCATCCCCTCCATGGAGCTGTCAAACAGGTCATTTCGAGTCTGCCCAGTAGCTGGAGACCCATGTCTGAGCACACCCCCTCCCTCAAATGGGGTAAGGCAGGGCATGCATTATTTAAGTAGTTGCTGGGGTTTCTTCCAATAAAGATGAATTGCCCCTCCCCCAATAAAAGAAGCCTCTACCTTTTACCTATCACCCTTATAATGTCCCCAGCACTCTAATATCCCACCAGCCCCTAGCAACCATGAATCAACTTTCTATTTCTACAGATTTGTCTATTCTGGACATTTGATATAAATGGACTCACATAATATGTGTTCTTTTGTGGCCAGCTCCTTTCACTTAGCATGTTTCCAAACAGCCTCTCTTTATTAAATTCTTAAAATTTTCCATATTATAGCACGTATCAGTACTGTGTTCCTGTTTATGGCCAAATAATATTCCAATAATGTGTCACAGGAAAAACTGCATCAGGCAATGTTAAACAGGCAAGAATGACTTTATTCAAGGAGCAGCTATAGCAGGGGAGAGGCAGCAGAACTCAACTCTATGGAAACAAAGCAAGCCGGCTCCTTAAGGGCTAGGACTGCATTGGAGAAAAGCCCAGGGTGGGGGGAGGGGAGGGAATGTTTTCCTTTGTGATAAATAGGCCACCTGGAGTCTGTAAGTGCTGGGAGAGAGGAGGAGGGAGATAAAGAACCACCCAGTTAGAGACCAGGGTAGTCCAGTTGGGAGGGACAGGGAAGGGGGTGGTCGGGGCGAGACTGATAGAATAGTTAGGATCTGAAGTTGTCTTTTTCCCCTTTTTTTATGTCTGCAGTCCCAGTTGTTTTTCTCTGCATTTTCTCAGCTGCTAGTTTGGTTCTGTTAAATGAATTTTCAAGGGCTTGGAGGTAACATGTTCATAAATGTCTAAAGCAAAACTTATCTGTACATGTTGAAATCACCTGGACAAATTATCTGGGACTCTATGACCTTCCACGACTGCTAGGACACTCTGACATTCTTTGAACCTGGGTCTTGATTTCCCCAAACCGGGATTTTTGTCTGGTTTTAATAAATTTTGTTAAGCATTAGCGTTCCATCCACTTATAAAGCTTGCTTTTCTTGCTTTTTTATTTTTTTTCTTTGCTTAACTAATCATAGTTATTCTTGAGTAACCTCATTGTATTTACTATGTAAGCTATTTCTTAGGGAAAAACTTTTATCTTGGTATAGAGTGCTCCTCAAATTTCTACATAGTCTTCTTATGATAAATAAACAGCCTCTCTTCTAAATTCTTAAAATTTGTCTTTTATTTAACGTTTTCCAGAAAGTCAGAACAAGGGAAGGAGCAGGGAGAGGCATTCAAGGAGTAAGGCTGTTAACCTGGTCATGAGAAGGAAAATAGTCTTCACCAGGCCCTTCTCTTGTTCAAGAAATATATACGGTTTTCACTGCACAACTTGGTTGGCTCCTGTTTAGATGTTTTTTGTTGGTGGAAGACAAATTGAATCATTTGTCCACCACCGTGAGGCAGTGGCAAAAGGTCACTTGTTTTTTTTTTTTTTTTTTTTAATTTGCATATGGGCAGGAGGCACCAGGGATCGAACTCCAGACCTCCAGCACGGCAGGTTGGAGCTCTGCCTGCTGAGCCACGGCAGCCGCCCAGGTCACTTGTTTTAGGGGCATCATGGAGAAAGGAGGAAATATTCAACTTCCCCATTTGGAGAATTTCTGATATTCTAGCAAGCAGTGGAGACAACCAAATCAATAGGCTGAGCCCTCGATCTTGGGGTTTGCCCTTATGAAACTTATTCCTGCAAAGGGCAGGCTAAGTCTACTTAACATTCGGCTTAAGATTCACCCCTAGAGAACCTCTTTTATTGCTCAGACGAGGCCTTTTTCTCTAAGCCAACGTGGCAAATGAACTCACTGTCCTCCTGCCCCTACATGGGACATGACTCTCAGGGGTGTAAAACTCCCTGGCAATGTGGGACAGAAATCCTGGGATGAGCCAGGACCCGGCATCAAGGGATTGAGAAAAACTTCTTGACCAAAAGGGGGAAGAGAGAAATGAGAAAAAAATAAAGTTTCAATAGCTGATTTCAAACAGGGTCAAGAGGTTATCCTAGAGGTTATTTTTATGCATTATAGGGATATCCCTTTTTAGTTTATGGTGTATTGGAGTGGCTGGAGGGAAGTACCTAAAACTGTAGAGCTGTGTTCTAGTAGCCTTGATTCTTGAAGATGATTGTATAACGATATAGCTTTTACTGTGTGACTGTGGTAGTTGTGAAAACCTTGTGCCTGATGCTCCTTTTGTCTAGGGTATGGACAGGTAAGTAAAAAATATGGGTAAAAAATAAACCAATAATAGAGGGGACAAAGGTTAACATAAATTGGGTAGGTGGAAATACTAGTGGTCGAGGAGAGGGAGGGGTAAAGGGTATGGTATGTATGAGTTTCTTCTTTTTTCTTTTTATTTCTTTTTCTGGAGTGGTGGAAATGGTTTAAAAAATGATCATGGTGATGAATACACAACTATGTGATGATATTGTGAGCCATTGATTGTACGCCATGTATGGAATGTTTGCGTGTTAAGATTTATCAATAAAAATATATAAAAAATAAAGTGGAAAAAAAGGTCAGTTGTTTTAGGGTCAGACATCTTAGAGGGATGTCTGAAAGGAAAAAGAGACATCAATTCAAAGGTGTGTATCAAAGTCTAAGAGGTCAGGGGATGGAAATCTGTCTATTCTGTGCCACTGCTTCTTGAGTTTCTTGAAGCTAAGATATAGATGCTCTTGATTGTATTGTTCACAGCCGTATTTCTTATATGAGGGTGTATATCGATTGAGCATTTTACAAGACTGATTTAGTGAACCCTAAGGGGCTTGTTCAGGGAGGAATCCAGCCCCCGCATGGTCTGCTGCAGTGGTAGGTGCTGTTTTAGTTTGCTAAAGCTGCCAGATGCAATATACCAGAAGCGGAATGGCTTTTTTTTTTTTTTAATTAAAAAACTTAACAAAAGAACATTAAGGGGGTGACTCTTAGGCCTAAATTTTAAGTAGACTTGACCTATCCTTTGTGGGGTTAAGTTTCATATGAACAAACCCCAAGACTGGGGGCTCAGCCTATAGCTTTGGTTGTCCACACTGCTTGTGAGAATATCAAGAATTCAACTTGGGGAAGTTGAATTTCTCCCCGTGCTTCTTCTTTTAAAGGATTCCAGTAAAACCAATCAAGACCCACCTGGAATGGGTGGAGGCATATCCCACCTAATCAGGTTTAATACCCACACTTGATTGAGTCACATCTCCATGGAGATGAGCTAATTAAAGTTTCCAACACACAGTACCGAATAGGGATTAGAAGAAACAATTGCTCCCACAAGGTTGATGAGGATTAAAACATGGCTTTTCTACAGTAAATAAATCCTTTCAAGCCAGCACAGATACTTTGACTCCTAAGAAAAGCCAAATGGCATCTGGGATTTCTGTCAGCTGGGAAGGCACATGGCTGGCATCTGAGGTCCTTGATTCCAGTTCATTGCTTTATGCTTCTGATTCCAGTGGCTTCCCCTCTAAGCATCTGTGGGTCCCCACTTTGCTTCTCTGGGGCAAAACTCTGGGTTCTGGCTTGCTTAACATTTCATGGGCACATGGCAACGTCTGCTAGGTTATTCTCCCAGCTTCTGGTTTCAGATGGCTCTCGCAGATCCTGTGGGTACTTCTGTGTTTTCCTCTGCATCTCCAAATGTCTTTCTCCAAAATGTTTCCTCTTTCAAAGGACTCCAGTAAATTAATCAAGACGCACCTTGAACTAGGCGGGTCACATCTCCATCTAATCAAAAGGTCACACCCAAAATTGGGTGTGTCATGTCTCTATGGAATCAATGTAATCAAGAGGTCCCACCCTGCAATATTGGATCAAGATTAAAAGAACATGTTATGGGGTACATAACAGTTTCCAATCAGCACAAGTATTTGAGGTATATCAAGGCAATTGGCTTTACCTTGCAGTGCTCCTTTAGATCTTGGGGAAAAGGATATCCACAAGACAACCTAGAATTTCCTTAAGGATAGGACAGTTAGGTTTAGCTTTCAGTGACATTAGGTCGGGGTGGGGTGTGAATTGAAAATGTTAGTTTGGAGAGTTGTAGCCAGATATTGAAGGAAATTGTAAGAAGTGAAGATATGGTAAGGGTTGACAATCCATGCAAATAGCAGGATCTAGTCTACTTTACAGGTAGGTAACAAAATCATGCAGTTATCTGCAGTTTACAAAGGGGTTGCAAAATAGCTCAGACAATGAATAGGAGCAGAATCCAATAACCTACACCTACCCACAGGAGTGTGCTATAGTTCATTGCAAGAGTATAGAAATACAATAGATTTTTGCATATTGTTCGTATATTGAGAAATATTGCTAAACTCATTTATTATTTCTAATAGTTTTTAAGGTGGATTCTTCAGGGTTTTTTTTTTTTTAATGGTGCACAGAACTTTTCATTTTCTCATTGAGACATATCACTCCACACAGAGTCCCTTACATGGGCTTCCAGAAGACCCTCCTTTCTCTTCTCTCTTCTCCTTTTCTTTCTTGGGATTCTTTTGTCTTTTTAGTCTTTTGGACTCTTTGTCTCCCTCAAAGGTTCATAGAAAACCAATTCCCTCACTCCCATGAGCAGCTAGAAGAAGCTTTGTCAGATTCCTTATCCTATCCAGGATTTCAGGATCTGCAGTTAAGTATCCAGAAAGAGTAAAATATCCAAAAAAGTAAAAAACTTCTCTTTACCTAATAATGCCATTTCTCTTCTCTAGCACATTTTCCACAGCCTATTGCATACTTATAGTCTCTTTCTCTTTCCTTTGTCTTACCAAAAGTACTCTTCCAGGAAAAACGGATAGAAAAAAATGAAGAAAATTGGAGAATGATGAAGATTAGAAACAATAGTCTTCGGTGTTAGCACAGGGAGCAAGCTTTAGGATTTGTCATGTACGATATCTGTGAATAAAGATAGTTTTACTTCTTCCTTCCCAAATGGAAGTCTATTGTTGCTTTGTCTTGTCTAATTTCCCTGCATAGAAACGTTGGTACATTGAATAGAAGTGGTAAGAGTAGAACCTTATCTTGTTCCTAATCTTAGGAGGGAAGCATACATTCTTTCACCATCAAATATGATGCTAGCTGTGAGGATTTTTGTAGATGCCTTTTATTAGGTTGAGGAAATTCCTTTCTAATCCTAGGACATTGAGTGTTTTTATCATGAAATGATATTGGATTCTGTCAAATGCTTTTTCTGTATCTATTAACATGATCATGTAGTTTTTGTTTCTTTTCTCCTGTTGATATGGTGTATGTGCTGGTTTGAAAGGATGTATGTCCCCTAGAAAAGCCATGTTTTAATCCTAATCCCATTTTGTAAAGGCAACCATTTCTTCTAATCCTTATTCAGTACTGTATGTTTGAAACTTTAATTAGATCATCTCCCTGGAGATGTGACTCAATCAAGAGTGATTGTTAAACTGGATTAGGTGGTGACGTGTCTCCACCCATTCCAGGTAGGTCTTGATTAGTTTACTAGAATCCTATAAAAGAGGAAACATTTTGGAGAAAGCGAGAGATTCAGAGAGCAGAGGAGATTGACAGAGCCATGAGAAAGCCACAACAGAGAATGCAGCAGAACCACGAAGCAGAAAGACCATCAGCCAGCGACTTTTGGAAATGAAGAAGGAAAACGCCTCCCGGGGAGCTGGAGAGGAAGCTAACAGATGACACCATGCTAGCCATATGCCTTTCCAGCTGAGAGAGAAACCCTGAACTTCATCGGCCTTCTTGAATCAAGGTATCTTTCCCTGGATGCCTTAGATTGGACATTTCTATAGACTTGCTTTAATTGGGACATTTCCACAGCCTAAAAACTATTAACTTGCAACTTATTAAATTCCTCTTTTAAAAAGCTATTCCATTTCTGGTATATTGCATTCTGGCAGCTAGCAAACTAGAACAGTGTATTTTTTTTTATTTTTTAAAAATTTATTTATTAATTTAAAAAATTTAACAAATGAAATAAAACATTAACATAGATAATCAGTATTTCACAATATCATCACTTAGTTGCATATTCATCATTGCTTAGAACATTTGCATCCATTCAGAAAAAGAAATAAAAAGACAATAGGAAAAGAAATAAAATGAAAACAGAAAAAAAAAGATTATACCTACCATACCCCTTACCCCTCGCTTTCACTGATCACTAGCATTTCAAACTAAATTTATTTTAACATTTGTTCCCCCTATTATTTATTTTTATTCCATATGTTCTACTCATTTGTTGACAAAGTAGATAAAAGGAGCATCAGACACAAGGTTTTCACACTCACACAGTCACACTGTGACAGCTATCTCATTATTCAATCATCCTCAAGAAACGGCTTCTGGAACACAGCTCTACATTTGCAGGCAGTTCCCTCCAGCCTCTCCATTACATCTTCAATAACAAGGTGATATCTACTTAATGCGTAAGAATAACCTCCAGGATAACCTCTCGACTCTGTTTGGAATCTCTCAGCCATTGACACTTAGTCTCATTTCACTCTTCCCCCTTTTGGTCAAGAAGGCTTTCTCAATCCCTTGATGCTGAGTTTCAGCTCATTCTAGGGTTTTTCTCAATCCCTTGATGCTGAATCTCGGCTCATTCTAGGATTTCTGTCCCATGTTGCCAGGAAGGTCCACACCCCTGGGAGTCATGTCCCACGAAGACAGGTGGAGGGTGGTGACTTTGCTTGTTGTGTTGGCTGGAGAGAGAGGCC
>PVIY010030031.1:0-31417 GCA_004026745.1 Myrmecophaga tridactyla
GGTGGGGGGTGGGGGTGGGTCCCTCTCTTGACTTGACTGCACCTTGGACCCAAGAACCCCCTTTTTCAGAAGAAAGCTGTTTTCTTGGGGACACACTCTCCAGTCCCAAGAGAGCTGGGAAAGAGCCCCCAATAGTCCATCCAATCTCCCTGACTTTACTCCTGCCTCAGTCTTTCTCTTTTCCTATCCCAAAAGAAATGCACGTTTCAGCATGAAAAATTCAAATGTCACAGGAATGTGTGACTTAGAAAGCCCCTCCAGAGGTAACTGCTATTAACAGTCTGTTGTATCTTCTCCCAGATTTTTGTCCACAAATATCAACACGTACATTGCTGTCGTCCCCGTACAGGCAACCGTATCCTACCCACTGTTCTGAAACGTGGGGGTGTTGCTATTTCTCTGGTTTTACTCTGCCTCTCCGTCCTTTATACCGGCGGTGTTCGGGCTTTGGGGGGCTCTGAGCCTCTCCCAGTGTCTGAAGAATGGCAAATGCACGTGAGATATTTCTATCGCACAGATATTTCTATCCCACGTGGGCGCCAGAGCCTTCCCGAGGCTGATGTACCGACCCTTCGCCCCGAGCAGCGAGGAGGGCAGGGCTGCGGAGCTCGGTCCCGAGACCCCCTTGCCCTCTCTTGAGCACCCACCCTGGGCTGCTCGGCGGGCCGGGGGCACCTCGTCCTGCATCCTCATCAAGGTCACCTGACCCCAGCCTCTGCCAACCCCCTGGGCAGCGCCAAGAGCCTCCTGGCCTCAAACTTGTTGGGCGACATTCACTTCCCGGCGGGGTGCTCCCCGCCTGCTCCGTCATTAGGAGACGCTCGGCCGCCGCAGCCCTGACAGCAGCGGGAGGGACCGCGCTGCCTGCCCCGGCGCCCGGGGTGGGGGGTGACTCGGACGGCGCCACGGGGGTCCCAGGCCGAGAGGCGGGTGCGGCGGCCTCTGGTCCCAGCCAAAGTGAGTCTGGGGGTCTGGCCTGGGGGGGTGGGGGGGAGGCGAGATCCAGGTGGGGATGCCGATCACATCTTGGCAAGGTGAGACCGGCACTAATGATCCAGGGGTGTGTGAGTATGCGTGAGTGTGTGCATGGAAGTCTCCATGGAAGTCTGGGTAGGTCTCTGAGTGAGTGAGTGCATGTGTGTATAAGTCTTTGTGGGGGATATATGTGTCAGTGTATGTAAGTCTGTGCATGTAAGTCTGCGTAAATGTGTGTGTATCTGCGTGTCATTGTGTGTATGAGTCTATTTGGGGGGGGCATGTGCAAGTCGGTATGCGTACGTCTTTGTGTGAATGTGCCCTTGCATATGCACGTAGGTGGATGTGTGTGTGTGTGTGTGTGTGTGTGTGTGTGTGTGTAAGTCTGTGGGGGGTGTAAGCTTATGGGGGAGGGGTGTGTGTTTAAGTCTGTGTGTAAGTGAGTGTTTGTGGTCTCTGGGTGGGGAAGGGTCATGGACTGGGCTGAAGCTAGAGATTCTTGCTTTGGAGCTCAGGGAGGGAAGCCAGGTGCCTGGAAGTGTCACCGTCTCAGGCCGACTCTCCCAGGGTGAAGGGCTTTCCCTGGGTGGGTGACATCCCCCCCTTCCCCCGCTGTCTCACAGGTGGCCAGAGGAGACAGGCTGCTTAAGATGACTCCAAGGAAGGAAGTTTGGGTTGCCACTTTTCCTTCTGTGCCTCTTCACCTACTCCTATGACCAAGGTCTGGGATATCCTTCTTGGGGCATATGGTGACCTCATTAGAGGTGACGGTACAGAGTTTGGGCTGTGAAGTCAGGCAGACCTGGGTTCGAATCCTATGTCTGCTCTATGCATTGTGACTTTGAACAAGTTACTTAACTTAAACCCTGAGCCTCAGTTCCCTCATCTGTAAAATGGAGATAATACCTACCTCCCAGAGTTGTTGTCAGGTTAAATGAGGAAGGGATGCAACGTGCCAAGCACATAATTAGTGTCCAACAAATGGTCGCTGTTGTAATTATTTATTATTAGCTTAACTGGTTCCCATCTCACCTAAGAAGACCTTTCAGCCCTCCTCTCTCCCCCACCCCCTAACGCACCAGCAGGGATGCCTTTGACATCTAATCTTTTGCATTACCATTTAATTCATCTGAACCCAAAGTAGTGCCCCAGCACCCAAAACAGAACCCAACCCATAGGAGAAATTCAAGGATGGGAAATGGAATACAATTATGAGAAGGAGAGGAAGAAAGAGTCCTGGAAAGACTGAGAAAGGGAGGTATGAGAAAGGGAGGTGATAAAAAGATGGGGATGGAAGCTGGCATTGGCCAGACAGGGAACACAGGAAGGAGAAAGGACTGCCCAGAGATGCTATCAGTGGAGAACTGGGATGTCTTTTTGCATTCCCTAGATCCCTTTTGCTTTCCCTGGAACCCAGAGGAGGCTCTCCTCCTCTTCCCCTGCACAGCCCTAGGACACTGCTTCCTGACTTGGGGACTCCCTCATCACCCGATGATCCACCGATTCTAAAATGGTGTCTATCATCGATGGCATCTTTTTTCTTTCTGCCTTCTCCCTGTCTGCCACCTTCCAGGGTGATCGCAGGCAAGTCACCCTTCACTGGGCCTGGGTCTGCTCAGCTATCTTCCCCCTGGGGTTTTCTTATCTACCCTCTACTATTCTCTTGCTTATCTTGAAAGCTACTCAGTTACCAAAACAACTTGCTATTGATCATCATTCCTCCCTTTAAAAAAAAAAATATTCCTACAGAAGAGAAAACTTTCAAATTTCCATTAGGCTCTAAAGTTTCATGAAGGACTCTTTTGGTCACTGTTTATCCCCAAAGCCTAGTTTCCTAACTCAGTACTTGACACATGGGAGCTCAGTAAATATTTTTGAATAATTGGGTGAATGGAAGGAAGGAGGAAGGAAAGACAAGAGACAAGAAGGATGGAAGGATGGAAGGATGGATGGATGGATGGAAGGATGGAAGGGTGGATGGAGGGTATTGCCACCATACCCCTGTGGGGAGTTATGGAATGCAGGGAAGCATGTTAGGACCTGGCTGGCCTAAGGAAATCATGCTCATCCTGACAATGTCCCCTATTTAATTTAGCCATTTGCAAGTGTGTTATTTAATGAATACTGAGAAATACTGGAATCACCATCTTAATTTTTTTTTTAACTTTGGCATACACCCATCTTAATTTTTAATCTATTGCCCATCCCTTTCCTAACCCAATGTCATCTTGTTCAGTTATTCTAATTTAATGTGAGCTTCCCTCTGTGTTAGGGGTGTGTGATTTTAGTCATCCAAAAATAAGGAGCAGCTGGGGTCGAAACGGGAGGGCAGATGTTATGGCTGCCTCTGGAGCCACGACAAGGGTCTCCAAGAGCCCTTTTGGATAGGAGGGGCGGCCTTGGCCTGCCTTAGTAATGACACCGACAATTTATTGAGCACTTACTGCATACCAGACCCTTCACTTGCATTAGCTCACTTAATACCCCCAACAATTCTGAGAGGAAGGTGGTATGATTATCACCAACCCATCTTACAAGTAGGATACTGCGGCTCAGAAAGGCTAAAGAATTTGCCCAAGATTATTCTGATGTAACAGGTAGGGAAGGATTTGAAAGCAGGAACCTGAGCTCCAGGGTCTGAGCACTTGCCCCCATATATTGGACCCCCCCTAGCAGGGGCAGGAGGTGGGCCCCCAGCGACAAAGTTTCTGGGGTTGCCTCCAGGGCCCCAGCTCCCATCCACACCTCTACTCATGTTTGCTTGTTCTCAGTAATGGAATATTTTCAGCTTGGCAAAATGGACTTGGAACCAAGCCAAGAGAGGGGAGCGATTTGTGATCTCTTGAATACGTGATTTATTCTTCCTCATTAAGTGATTTGCTCCCCTCCAATCATTTCTCAGGCCTGAGGGCTGCAACACAGCTCTATCTGCTCAGTATGTGTGCGGGGTTGGGGGTAGGGGGAGCTTTTGTCTACTTTACTGATGGAAGAGTGTATCAATAACAGATGATCACAGTTCCTTTTTAAAAGGTTGTCCTAGATGAGTGTAGGCCATGGAATAGTGATACCAGGGACTTTTAAGTGAGGACACTGGAACCCTGCCGCATGCCCACACAGGTGTTTCCCTTCAAGGTCATCGTTATAGGAAACTGTGTACATAACCTAACAACTCTGCCATCACTGAAAGCATATCTTGGGGCCTCTCCTTCGCCCTCAGATAATGTTTAAGTTCACCTTGTTACTTATAGTGACTCTACATCTTGGATCTGAAACAGTACCATGCTGCTTGATGGCTCATTTACTTTCTCATCAGACTTGGCTTCCCGTGACTTTTGGCCATTTCCAAACTATCAGACTTATCATCACAGGATGAAAATCTGCCTTCCCTGAGGTTATTAAGAAGGTCAGCCCTTTAAGAAGAATTTGGAGAAAGGCCGGGTAGGGCAGGTGGAGGAATGAGCCCGCAGCTCCCTGACGTGGCTACGTGGAGGGCCAGCAGGCATTTGGATGTGTAAGTTCTGAGCTTTATCTTAAAGTGTCATGGCTTTTCAGCCACACGTAGCACAGAGAAGGGAAACCCGTTGGCTGGGACCCTTCAACCACCACCAGTTGAGGTGGGAGATTGAAAAGTAGCAGAAGCTTTTCAGGAAAAAAGCCATGTTAGATGCAGGTGAAACTGGGGACTGGACTGAGGCTAGGGGTGCTTCTTCTTAGCCATCTGTTTCCCGTTCCTGCCCGGAACCAGGAAGAGGTGAGGTGGCAGGTGACCTCACTACTTGTACATGTCAGGGCTGATGTGAAGCCCCAGGAAAGCTACATCTTCATCACACTCGCCTTCATCACACTCCACACACCTCCTTCCAGACTCCTTCCAAGGTGGCTGGGACCTCTTGTTCTCTCTCCCCTTCCAAAAACATTCCCCTCTCAGCTCCTCCTGAGGGTCTTAGGCTCCTCTCTTGGTTTAATGCAGGTAGGCAAACTGAGGAGAAGCAGCCATGGAGTAAAGAGTAGGAGGAAAAGAAGGAAAAGGCAGAAGACAAGAGGAAAGAAAAAGAAGTCAACAGAAGCAGAGGTGTAGGTGGGAGTGACGGAGGGGGAGGGGTGGAGACAAAGGCACTGATGCTCACAGCGCTTCCCACCCCACAGCTAAGGGCTCTGCCTTCTCAGAGAGGCCATGTCAGAAGGAGAGAGCAAGGACAGCTCGGGCAGCGAGTGCCCTGTGTGCTATGAAAAGTTCCGGGACCTGGAGGGCGCCAGCCGGACCCTGAGCTGCGGCCACGTGTTCTGCCATGACTGCCTTGTCAAGTACCTGCTGTCCACGCGCGTGGACGGGCAGGTCCAGAGGACCATCGTGTGTCCCATCTGCCGCTATGTCACCTTCCTCAGCAAGAAGAGCTCCCGCTGGCCCTCCATGCTGGACAAGAGCTCCCAGACTCTGGCTGTGCCCGTGGGCCTGCCGGCTGCACCACTGCCACCGCCGCTGCCGCCGCCGCCGCCACCGGAGGGCCACACGCTCGGCCACACGAACCCGCTGGCCGTCTCCCAGCCGGCCTGGAGACCGAGCCAGGCCAGACTGTCCGGCAGCCCGAGCACCCAGCTCCCCTTGGAACTGCTGCCCGGCCTGCCCCGGGAGCCCCAGATCTTCATCATCAGCCGCCACGGGATGCCGCTGGGGGAGCAGGACAGCGTCCTGCCGCGGCGCAGCCTGGCCGAGCTCTCGGGGGCGTCCCCGGCCCCCAGCTCCACCCGGTCGTTCTGCTGCCGGTCACGGGCGCTGCTGCTCATCACCCTCATTGCCGTGGTGGCAGTGGTGGCCGCCATCTTGCCCTGGATCCTGCTGGTGAGGAAGCAGGCGTGAGCGACGGCCCCCGGAGGGGCTGGTGGAGAGAGGCCGGGCCCGGGAGCTGCTCTGGGAGCTGCGCTGCTCCCCTCGCCGGGCTGGCCATTATGGAGGGGGCAGAGAGGTCCCCGCTGCAGACCCAGCCCCCCACCCCCGGCTGTGTGGAGTGGGAAGGCAGAGGGGAAGGCCTGAGGGTGGGGATGCTGGATGGGAGGTGTGGCGGCCTTCACTCCACCTCCTGCTCCTCACCCTGAGTAAGGGGCTTGGGTGAGACACAGAGGTTGGGGGTTGGTGATCTCCGAGACTGGAGCTGAGCTGCTCTAGGCTGACATGGGACCCCACTCCCAGGCCAGGGTGAAAAGCATGTTGGAGGCCCCTCCCCAAGAGCAACCGCTGTGGCCTCCAGGTACATCTGAGCAAGAGGGGAAGGTGGGTGGTTACTGCCCTCCTGAGGGGTCACCAGCCCTGAATGCAGGCCTTCCCTGCCAGGTGCCTCCATCGCAAGGCCAGGTGGGCCTCCCTGGGACCAGGAATTTCTAAGCTCTACTGGCCTATGTCCTGCTAGATGGGGGCCAAAGGGCAGGACCCCAGACCAAAAGTCCCACCCAGAGTTCTCTAGCTTACTCTTAAGAACCAACAGAAGGGGTGGCACAGAAGCCAAAAGTATATTTCCCAGAATCTACAACCCTCCCAGCTGTGCAGATGTGCTCTCCTTCCCACCCCCATGTCCTTCTCCCAGGTTGCAAATGGCCAGCCAGAACGTCTCAGTGGCTGGGGCCCAGGATTTCTGGGGAAGGTAACATCTTCCCAGAGAGCTGAGGCCACATCAGAAAATGGATTTATTGCCATAGGCCAAGGCCAGCAAAATGGCCCAGAATTAGAGCGGGAAGTTTCCCCAAGTGGCCCAAAGATTGGTTCAAATGTTGAATCTTGAGGTTCTCAAGGATGATTTGGAAAGTTCAGAGCGGAAGGGATGCCCAACAGCTTCTGACAGCTGAGACTTGAGTCAGCTGAGAACTATGTGGGCAAATGAACCCCTGGTGTCCCCCGCCTCTCTCCCAGGCCACGTCCTCCTCCTCATGACCCAACCACTCATTAGAAGCCACACAAGCCAGGCCAGTTTCCCAGGCGGATTCCCAGGTTGGACTAGGTGAGGAAGGGTGGAGAAGAAAACAGTAGCTTGTCAAGGCCACTACTAATCTTGGCTAAGGCTGAAGTTCAGTTGCTATTATCAGCAGCTCACCAAGGCCTGGTCCCCTAGAAACCCCAACCCTGGAATGTCCTGGGGGTCCCTGAGGGGGGCCACAAGAAAAGTCTCAGATTGAGGCTTGCCTGAGGAGCAAGTCATTCAGGAACCAGCTATTTGCTGTTTATTGTGGTCTAGAAGCCAACCCCTTAAGATTAAAAACCGACAAAAATCTCCAGCTGTTTTCTCAAAGTGTGTGTTTGCTCTTCAGGTCCACCAATAGCTGATCCATCCACAACCCCTAACTCCCACCAGAAAGGTTTTTTTTCTGGGGAAAGAGTTAGCATTCTGCCTCCTAGCTAGGTCCCAAGTGCCTATAATGGGGTCATCTGGGATCACCAGGCAATGTGATCCCCTTACAGGGGAAATAGTGCCAGATCACTTAAACCACTAATGGGCTTCTTTGTGCTCTTTTTCAAACTAAGGAAGAGCACAGGTGCTATTTGGGGGGTATGGGGATAATAAGGTCATTCCATGGAAAAAATATTTATTGTAGGAATAAAAATAATGTTAATTTACAAAGACTCTAGTGAGTCTGTTTTAGTCTTAGTCAAGCTGCTTTAAATGCGTCAGGGACTTCTAGGGGGCCTGATTTTAGTCTTTTCAGATTCTGTTATGTTTGTCATAAGCTTATTTCAAACTACCTGTAGTGTTTTCATATGTTTCAGCTGTGACTTATAGATGGCACTTCTTTTATTTTCAAAGAATGCCAAAAGTTATTTTTTAAATAAAAGTGTATATTTGCTCAAAGATTCCAGAGGTTTTGCAATGTATGTGGGAAGCTATGAGCTTGGAATGTTAAGAGAGCTTATTTTAGATGGAAAGGATGATTTGAAAAAATAAAATGCAAATTAAACATTTGTTCCACCATGCTCATAAAAGAAATGCAAACTGATATTCTGCTTGCATGCCATTTGTCACTTATTAGGCTGTCAAATCCCAAAAATTTGATAACCTTGGCTCTGCTGCCAAGGTTAAGGGAAAGTAAGTCATTGTTGGGAATGTACATTGGTAAATCCCCTATTGGGGTGGGGGGAGGAATTTGGCAATATATTTCAGAATTTACGCTTTGGCCCCACAATCCCTGGTCTAGAAATTTATCCTACGGCTATACTTGCACATGCGGGCAGTGAAATATGTACACTTTATGTATTACAGCCATGGGTGTAATAACAAAAGATTGGGGAAACCCTAAGTGTCAATAGGAGACTGATTATATAATTTAAGGTAAATGAACTATCACACAGCTATAAAAAAGGACAAGAAAGGACTCGATGAACTGATATGGAAAGCTCTCCAAGACACAATGGCAAATGGGGAAAAGCAAGGTAGAATACTAGTATAGGATACTACAGTTTGCATACACAGGGGGAGAGGATCAGAATTTACATTCATGTTTGCTCATCTATGCACAAAGAAATAAGGGAGATCCACCAAAAAATAATAACAATGTTTGTGGAAGGGAGTGAGAAAATGATGGAATGCGAGAATTTTCACTTTACATTTTATACTTTTAAATCTTTAAACCAAGTAGACATATTATTTATTCAAAAATTAAATCTACTTCTGAAACTATGAGCCAAGAAATTCCTATTGTTAAGCCCATCCATTGAATGGTGTTTGTTTAGCAGCCGGGAAATGAAAACACAGCCCAAATGCCCATCATCTGATAAATGGATAAATAATGAGTTATACCCATATGATGGAATATTACTATTCAGCCATAGAAAGGAATGAAGTACTGATACATGCTACAATATGGAGGGACCTTGAGAACATTATGCTAAGTGAAAGCCAGACATAAAAGGTCACATCATATATATGCTTCTATTTATATGAAATATCCGGAATAGGCAGATTCATAGAGACAAAGAGCAGTGGCTAGGGGAAGGAATGGATAGGAAGTAGTTGTTTAATGGGCACGGGGTTTCCTTTTTGGGGTGATGGAAAACTTCTACATCTAGATGGTAGTGAAGGCCGTACAATATTGTGAATGTAGTAAATGCCACCGAACTGTACAACTTAAAATGTTTAAAATGGTAACTTCTCTGTTATGTGTTTTATAATAAAACAAATTGTATTTCTATACACTGATACTAATAACTAAAAAAAAAAAAGAATTCTTAGAAAAAGAAGAGATTTTTATCATCGTCATGTTTCAGAGATGCCTCCTATTCCCATATTGAATTCAACTGTTTGTTTGGACTCACTTCCTCTGCAATAAGTTCCTGAAAAACACATCTATAATTTTGGAGCACATGGGATTGCAAAGTTTTTGGTTGCAATGGCTGTCCTGGGCTTATTTTTCCTCCTCTCGCTTTTGTTTGTGGAGACTGCATTCTGGAACTGAAAATCTTTTTCTTTCAAAGCATTATATTTAATGTCTACAAGATGCTCATGAAAAACAAGAGGGTTAGGCCAAGAATTGGCTATTGTCCCCAATCTGACTCCACGCTGAGCCACATGACAGGCTGGGAATTGATGATCATGTATACCAGGCTGTGGGGGTCCCTGAGCCAGACATTTATAAGTGTGTGGAAGTCTTTTGGGGCTCAATGCGCCTGGGACCCTATGCTGACAAGTTTATCTACACCTACAGTAGAGGAAATAGATGTAAACTGGGTACTGCTATTGCCCTAATGGGAAATCCCTCAGTTGTCATCCTGGATGAGCCATCTACCAGCATGGACCCAGTAGCCCAGCACCTGCTCTGGGACATAATTACACGGACCTGTAAAGCTGGAAAAGCTATCGTCCTAACTTCCCACAGTGTGAAGGAACGTGAGGTCCTCTGTACCAGGCTGGCCATCATGGCTGAGGGGAAGTTTTAAGTGCCTAAGCAGCCCTCAGCACCTCAAAAAAAAAGTTTGATGACATACACAGTTTGACAGCCAAGCTTCAGGTTGATAATTACAAAAATAAAATGGAAGAATTCAAAGAATTCATCACAAAAACTTTCCCAGGTAACCAGGAGCGTGAAGGCATTATTGACTACTACATTCCCCGCACAGAAATTAGCTGGGGAAAGGTTTTTAATATTTTGGAGAAAGCTTAAGTGCTATTCAATTTAGAAAACCATTCTATCAGTCAGATAACACTGGAACAAGTCTTTTTGCCATTTGCTAATATTGATAAAGCAGAAAATAAGGAAATAAAGCTGCTAAGAGATTCAGTTCCAAAAATAAAAATTAAATCTAAAAATTATATTGGAAGCTAAAGATCTCTTCAGTGGACACACCAGCGGCCTGGGGAGAAGGGAGCTGCCAGACCACTCGTCCTGTGGACCAGGAGTGGCAGCCACCGGCACAGTGAAGCTGGTCTGTTTGGTTAAAACTATGAGAGCTCACGCTTAGCAAGCACAGCAAGGTGATAAATGTTTTAATATTCTCAGTGTTCTGAAGTTCCTAGGGATTTATTTGGGCCCCATCATTTAACGTGCTTGTTTTGGTTTCCCTTCTCTACCTGTTCTTTTCTTGCTCAAATAAAATGTTTTGCTTTCAGCAACCAGTTTGGGATTAGGGCACTACAGGAAGATGCTCTCAGATGGATGGATGGATAGATAGATTATAGAAAGATTATAGGAGGAAGAATGGATGGATGGGTGATAGTGTTTCAGTTTGTTAAACACTGCCTGGATGCAATATACCAGAAATGAAGCGGCTTTTAAAAAGAGAATTTATTAAGTTACAAGTTTACAGTTCTAAGGCCATAAAAATGTCCAAATGTTCTTGACTCAAGAAAGGCATGTGGCTGGCATCTGCTGATCCTTGTTCCCAGTTCTACTGCTTCCAGCTTCTGATGCCAGTGGTTTCCTCTCTAAGCCTCTGGGGGCCTTCACTTAGCTCCTCCAGGTCACAACTCTGGGTTCTGGCTTGCTTAGTATTTCATGGGAAAGTTCATGGTGACATCGGCTGGGCTTTGCATCTCCAAACATCCGTGTCTAAGTGTCTGCACTCTACACATCTTCAAATTTCTGCATCTCTGTAAGCTCTGGAGCAACTGTGTTTTCTCCAAAATATCTTCCCTTTTAAAGGACTCCAGTAAACTAATCAAGAGCCACCTTGAATGGGTGAAGTCACAGCTCCATCTAATCAAAAGGCCACACCCACAATTGAGTGGGCCAGTCTCCATGGCAACAATCTAATCAAAGGTTTCCACCCTATAATATTGAATCAGGATTAAAGGACACGGCTTTCCTGGGCTACACAACACTTTCAAGCCAGCATAGATACATTGATAGATAAACACATAGATAGATATAGGAGGATAGGTGGATGGATGGGAGAACAGATGGACAGATGACACAGATGATATAGATAGGAGGATGGATGGATGATTAGATGATTCATAGGTAGATTAGATAGATAGATAGATAGATAGATAGATAGATAGATAGATAGATAGATAGATAGATAGATAGATAGATAGATAGATAGATAGATATAGAAGGCTGGATGATGGACAGATGATGGATGGACAGACAGGTGGATGATATAGATGACAGACAGATAAGAGGATGGATGGATGATTAGATGATAGACAGATAGGGAGAGAGAGAGATATAGGAGGACAGATGATGGATGGATGGATAAATGGATGGATGGATGGACAAATGATAGAGACAGGTGATAGAAAGATCAATTCATCAATCAATTGATACAGAATAGAAGGATGGATGATAAAGATATATGATAGATGGATGGATGCATGGATGATGCCAGGGTTAAATGAGAATTCTGCTCCTCTTCCTCCCTTGTCCAGAGCACTCACCCACCCCTACACAACTGCCACCTCCCATTATCACAATAACCTTTAACTCTAATATACACTCACATCGAGGCTTGCCAAACAAGCCTAAGATCCTATATCATTGCTGGCTGATTGCCAGGAGCCTGGAACACACATAAGTGAGACCTCTGTGCACTCCGATATAGTTCCATGATCTCTCCCCTCCTAGACAATGCACTCCTTGTGGGAGAGCAGTTCTTACTGCTCGTGATATCTCTAGTGCCTGACACAGAATTTAATAAACAGTAAGAGCCTGATACATATTTGTAGAATGAATGAACAAGTAAACTTGATGGTTTGGCCCAAGGGTCTTTAGGTGTGAATATTTGGATAAAACGTCACTTTGGTGTATCTTAGGTCTTCACAAAGACCAGCTTCAAGAACAAATCTAAAGAGCCAGTGTAAAATCAATTAAGAGGAATGCAAAGAAGTAGGGAGGGCAGGGGGACTAGGTGGTCAGATGAACAGGCTGCGTGGAACAAAGACACCGAATAGACACTTGTTAAGATAAACAGGCTCCAAAACCAAGCTGTCAATAATTTGCATCTGCGAGTGCAATTTTTACCCTGACCCCCTTCACGGTGTTTAAAGTGGCCATGCTGTCCAAACAGTGGGCTGAAGGTTTAATTCTGATGACTCAGTGTTGGGTGGTGGGAGGGAGGTGAGAGCTACAAGGGCAGGATTTTGGCAGAGAATGACAGGGGCGCTGAGGAACTAGAGAGGGCCTTTGTGGGGAGAAAAGATAATGAAGTGGGAGACTAGAAGCACATAGAGTTGGTTAAGAAAATTAGTAAGTGCAGTAAGAGCAAAGAGAAGGGAGTCAGACCATGAAGCCTAACAAGGAAGGCAAGGTAGGAAGGTAGGAGCATTTAGGGGCTCCCTCTGGCTTTGGGCTTCCAAATCAAACTCAGACCAGCCACAGAGCCCTGGAGGCTTCCCTCCACATGCCTCTCAGGCCAACCACCAGGACCTCCTACTACATGGTGCCTCACACCTCCATGCCTTCTCCCAAGCTATTCCCACTACCTCCTGGAGCTAATTTTAATATTCCTCAAAACTCCACTCAAAGTGTGATCTCACCCCAGACTTCCCTGACCCCAGAGCTCTCTTGTGCTCTAAAAGCATGGAAGTACTGAGTACAGACAATTCACCGAGCTGTTTTCCCTGGGTCCTGTGACCTTTGACTTTGCTGTCTATCTCCCCTTAGACCATGAGCTTCCTGCTGGCAGAAACTCTTACTGATTTCATTTCCTGGCTCTAGTGTCTAGTTCAGGGCTAGCCCATGAAAGACGCTCCATAAACATTTGTTGTAAAGAGTGGCAGCAGAGGAAGTCTCACTGAATTTTTGAATTATGAGTAAAACCTGGAGCTATTTCCTTCACAGCATATTTAATAGCACAACTATTTTTAAATCAGGAAACACGTGTCTTTTATTGACTCTATTCTGCGCCCTCAAAGATGTGGCTTCTTATTCTTTGACTGGATGTATTGTGACAAATGGTGACTACACAAAGAAATGCCAGACGGCACTGGAGGAGCCAGCCGGTCTAGACTCAGCTCCTGATCTGCCCCACACCAGCCACACCTTGCCTAAGATCCTCTCACTTCTCTGTGACTCAGTTTCCCCATCTGTAAAGAGGGGGGCCATAACACCAGCATCACAGGGCTGTTCTGTGGATTAAAGGAGTGAATGCATGTAAAGTGCCATCCAAGAGTGCCCCTAGCACTCAGCGAGCTTCCTCTTGGGTAGTGTTACGAAATGGATGTTTTCTTTCAGTATGACTCCTGATTTATTCATCTAACAGAAAACAATCCCCTACCAGGGTGAGGCAGGACATGTTGGGGGAGTTCACCCGGAACAGCAACCTGCCTGAGAACACATTCGCAGGAGAACACACTCCCCCACCCTCCTCCCATCAGATCCTGAACGGAATGAGAACGGGCAGTAAAATTCAGAAAGGATGGCATCCCTCTCCGCAGGGAAGGGTTTCCTCCACGACCGGCTGCTTAAACACTGCGGTCTCGGGCCAGCACCATCAGCAAACACGGGAGGCTAGTTAGCACTACCGTGGGGTCGGGGGCATTGACCCGTGGCCCCAGGCCTCAGGAAGACGCTCGGCAGTCGGAGCCGAATCTCGGGCGCGGCCCAGGGAGTCCTCCTCACAGGCTGACGCCCCGCTGAACTCGAGAAAAGTCCGGCACACCCACGCCAGTGCCGGGACGCGGATGGTGGGCGTCCAGGTAACTTAGATGACCAGTCGTCATGGAGTCCTAGCGCCACCTGGCGGCCAAAGGTAGGAACTGTCCTTTCCCGGCTAAGGAGACACCGCCACCAGTCACCAGGAGAGAAACGACAGGGGTTCTCTGGGGTCGTTCTTCCTTCTCATCACTCGTCCAGGCAGTCTGACCCTGAGTAGCCGTCGCCATTCGTCCCTTCCCAGAGGCCTCAGCGGTAGAACTGCCGGAGGGGTCTGGAGGCGGGAGTTTTGTAGTCTCTCGTAGTTTCCCTCCGAGCCACTAGGTGACAGTAGTCATCGAGATCGTTCCCAGTTTCCTTTTCTCGTGTAAACTTGGCGTCCCTCGCGCTACAAGGGAAATTGATCTCGCGAGATCTCTCGTAAATTTACCGAACCGGAAGGAGCTTGTAGATCTTTTTCTCTTTTGCGGCCATAGCCGAAGCGGCAGCGGGTGAGGATTTGCTGGGGAAGCGTGCGTAATCCGCCACCATCCGTGGATGGCCACGGTGGCTCTCCCTTCGGGGGACCCCGAGACTCTCCCGGCGGTCGAAAGGCAGCCAGGGAGGGAAACCAGAAGCCACCGGACTGGGGAGGGGAGAAGGGGAAATCAGTGTTGGCAGCTGGAGGGGAAGGGGCCAGGAGAATTGGAGTCGGATTCAAGTCTCGGCAGTGTAGTTCCCGGAAGAATGGTTTCGAAGTCACTAACCTTTTAAGTGTTCACGAAACTTCCAGACCCCTCGCTCTGGCCGTTGGAAGGCGTTTTGGACCCAAAAACTGCAAGGTTTTCCAGGTTCCGGACAGGGAGGTTTGGCTCATTCATTTTGGAGGGCTCCAAATATGTACACACTCAAGTCCTTAAAAGATTGATCCATTTAAAACGTGGTGCTACATTTGAATAGTTAAGTTGTTGATTTGCTTTGCCCTAATTCAGCAGAGGTATTTATAAGTCTTAACTCTCGCGCAATATTTAGAAGTTTTGAGAGTATAAGAAGCTTAATGACTGAAAAAAAAAGTGCTCAAAATGGAAAACTCTCAAGCCCATCAGCAAACATAGAAAACATTCTAGTAAAACAATTTTTAAAAGTTCAAGCTTCCAATAGATGACTCGAGTCAAACACTGTTTGGTAGAATTAAAGAACATGAAAGCCTGTGAGCAGTCTAAGCTTTCAGCTTAAAATTATTGCTGTTACTTGTTTGGTGACTGAGATTTTTTGCAATTTAAGGATTTAAATCTCTCACAATTTTCTTATTTAGCCAAAATGAAGTTCAATCCTTTTGTGACTTCTGACCGGAGCAAGAACCGTAAAAGGCATTTCAATGCACCTTCCCACATTCGCAGGAAGATTATGTCTTCCCCTCTTTCCAAGGAGCTAAGACAGAAATACAATGTTCGATCCATGCCTATCCGAAAAGATGATGAAGTCCAGGTAAGTATCAGTCCCGTCCCCCAGCTTCTGGTGTATTCAAGTTGTCTTTTTGAATATTCCATACATTTAATTTTTTCATACACCTGAAAACTTGTAACCAAATTCTTACTGCAAGAAAAGTTTTTAGAAAGGAGATTACATTCCAAGAGTGATGCAGCTAAAACACCAAAACACAGGGGGTTGCAAGAGGGGTTGAATCTGGGAACTTAAAAAAAAATATGCTCTTCTTTTTTTACTTTACCGATATTCTTCGGTGGTAAATATCCCAAGCATCAGACACAGCCATAATCAAATGAAAGAACAAGAGAGATGGTTGGGAATCAGACCATTACTTTCGGATCTTCTTTTGCTCAGAATGTTATTTGAGGACCGGTAAACAGAATTGCTTAGAACCCAGTTATAGGCATGCTAACTGAGCCATAGTTTCATATAATTGTTTGTTGGTAAATAGATTTGTCACATCTATTTAACTGAAAATTTTTATGAATGTTTCCTAGCTGTAACACGCATGTAGCAATTAAAGAATTCTGGTAGTTTGTATAAAGCAGCTTGCATTCACCAATATTTCATGCAGCTGGCACCATTTAGTAAATAAAATAACTTCCCATATAGGAACTGTGGGTTGAGAGCAGCCATTGATTTCTGCTATATTCCTCCTAAAATTGCCAATAGGTTTGGGGGGCAGCTTAGCTGTTTTCAGGATAATCTTGGTGCAAGAAAAGTCTGAATATTGGTAAGGAGGTTTTGTTTAAAAGTGCTTTGGGTTTCTTCCTGGCAAGCTGAAGACTACTAGGACTCTTGGGTAGGAAACTGTTAGATGACCTTTGGGAAAGAATTGATTGTTTACAAGAAGTATTTGTTGCTGCCCACTCTTTGGCTTGCAGTGAGTGGGAACTCCTTAATGGGTTGTGAATGAAATATTTGTAGCCTGTTGCTCCCTTTGAGATAGAGTAACAGATTCTTTACAAGGTCAGCTGGTACATGAACCAAAGTGGCTTTCTTTCTTTCTTTCTTTTTTTTAAATGTATGAAATATATATACAAAAAAAGTAATAAATGTCACAGTACATATTAACAAGTAGTTATGTAACAAATTTCAGTTTGGTATGGGTTACCGTTCCACAATTTTAGGTTTTTCTTCTAACTGCCCCAAGACAGTGGAGATTAAAAAGAAATATCAATATAATGATTCAGTAGTCATACTCATTTGTTAAATCCTAACTTCTCTGATATAGCTCCTTCTCCCAATCTTTAGGTATATTGGGTTATGTCCATTCTAACTGTTTCTTAAAAAGGGGTGTCGGCAGTATGAGGTAGGGGTGTAGAACGGGTTGATGTTCTTGGAGACATTGGCACCTCTGGGTTTCAGGACTTATCTGCCCCAGGAACTAAGAGTGACTCATTTTTTTTACTTTTTAGCAAGCCCTCCACTACTGGTGGGTCATAAGACCTATTTATATAGGTCTCATTAAGTCTTTAAGAATTGAAAGGTCCTATAGATCTGCCTACTGAGTGTTGTCATGTGATTCATTGTTATCCTGATTTACAAGGTTGATTTTGTTCTGTTCTCTCTATTTCCATTATTTTTTTAATCTGTACTTAGGTTGTGCGAGGACACTACAAAGGTCAGCAAATTGGCAAAGTAGTCCAGGTTTACAGGAAGAAATACGTCATCTACATTGAACGGGTGCAGCGGGAGAAGGCTAATGGCACCACTGTCCATGTGGGCATTCATCCCAGCAAGGTAGGTGGGTTTTTTGAGAATGCTTGAAAGGGGAGAGGGACATTACAGCAAATATGGTTACTTATTTGTGGAGCAATCCCATAGAAGTAGCCCTGATCTTAGATGTGCTGAAAATTGAGTTTTTTGTTTGTTTGTTTTTGTTTTTAATTTTTAAAAATTAACAAATGAACTAAAACATCAACATATATAATCAGTAATTCACAATATCATCACTTAGTTGCATATTCATCATTTCTTAGAACATTTGCATCAATTCAGAAAAAGAAATAAAACGGAAAAAAAACATACATACCATACCATGCCTTATCCCTCACTTTCATTAGCATTTCATACTAAATTTATTTTAACATTTTTCCCCCTATTATTAATTTTTATTCCATATGTTCTACTCATCTGTTGACAAGGGAGATAAAAGGAGCATCAGACACAAGGTTTTCACAATCACACAGTCACATTGTGACAGCTGTATCATTATTCAATCATCATCAAGAAACATGGCTACTGGAACACAGTTTACATTTTCAGGCAGTTCCCTCCAGCCTCTCCATTACATCTTGAATAGCAAGGTGATATCTACTTAATGCATAAGAACAACCTCCAGGATAACCTCGACTCTGTTTGGAATCTCTCAGCCATTGCCGCTTTGTCTCATTTCACTCTTCCCCCTTTTGGTCCAGAAGGTTTTCTCAATCCCTTGATGCTGAGTCTCAGCTCATTCTAGGATTTCTGTCCCACATTGCCAAGAAGGTCCACACTCCTGGGAGTCATGTCCCATGTAGATAAGGGGAGAGTGGTGAGATTGCTTGTTGTGTTGGCTGAAGAGAGAAGCCACATCTGAGCAACAAAAGAGGCTTTCTTGGGGGTGACTCTTAGGCCTAAATTTTAAGTAGACTTCTCCTATCCTTTGTGGGGTTAAGTTTCATATGAACGAACCCCAAGACTGGGGGCTCATCCTATAGCTTTGGTTGTCCACACTGCTTGTGAGAATATCAAGAATTCAACTTGGGGAAGTTGAATTTCTCCCTGTTCTCACCATTCCCCGAAGGGGCCTTTGCAAATACTTTTCCACTCACTGATTGAATCACTCTGGGATTCATTGGGGCATCACTCTGGACAAACCAACAAAATCTCATGTCCTACCTGAGATTCCAAGTACTTAAGGTGTTCAATCAAACTATCTACATAAGTTATATTGGGAAATGCACTAGTCAAAACATAAATTCTGTACCAAATAAACATTTTTAGCTTTAGTCTCACACATAAGATGCGATTTTAAAATATTAATTACCATCTATTTTCAGCACCCTGCAATAATGACATTCCTTTGTTCTTCCTCATGCAAAAACATTTTTTTAATTTGTATATTTAGTCACTAGAATTATACACTCTAGGCATTCCTAGATTATACATCTCAATCTTTAATATCTATCTTTCTTTCTGATTTCATTTATGCCCCCAGCCCTCCTCCCTCTATCATTCTCACATGCAGATTCATTCAGTGTTTTAACATAATTGTATTACAGTTAGGTAGTATTGTGCTGTCCATGTCTGAGTTCTTATATTCAGTCCTGTTGCACAATCTATCCCTTCAGCTCCAATTACCCAATATCTTACCCTGTTTCAATCTCTGAAAATCGAGTCTTAAAGCAAATACTGCATTTTCTCAATTTTAATAATTCTTGCAGTATTTCTGAAATCAAGATGTCTTTAACAGTCATTCTATATGTAAGCTTAATGTATGTTTTCCTCAAAACCTATTATAAACTGACACATCATTTAACAATTCACATGCCTTAAAATCTAGGAAATAGACTGGTTAAGAAAATGGAATGGACACCATGTCTATGTATTCAGCAATTCATGTGAATAACTAAAAGTATAATTAAATGGCAAGTTAAGGCCCAGAAGGCAAAGTTGGGGTTTAATCAGTATTGAAGATGGGAGTCAGCTATTCAGAATATTCTAAAACTGAAGAAGTCATGGTTATTTGTAGACAAATCAACTTTTTCTAAAAGTTAATGCTGCATAAAGCCACACTTTTTGGATATGCTACCTCCTGTAATCCTTACAGCCCTGTGAAGTAGATATTAAGCCATGAACGGATGGAAAAAACTAAAGCTCAGATACTAAGATCCCAAGAATAGTCGTAGTTTCTAGTCTGGTAAGTTTGAATGCTGCTGATTCAAACCCATACCTCTTCTCAACTCCAAACTCAATATCCAGCTGCCTATGTTAAATTTCAACTTGGATATTCAATAGTTTTCTCAAACCCAACATGGTTGGTCTTGATTTTATCCTCAAAACCTCTTTGCCCAGTCATCTAGTGCAACAGGGTATGGTAGCTCTAACCTCCCATTTTGCTCAGGCCAGAAATGTCATTTTTGACTCGACACATCAATCAATAAAAAGTATTGAGTCTGCTATTGTGTTATATCCAGAATTTTGTGTGCTTCGTGCCATTACCAACTAGATTCAAACCATGCCTCTCAGCTTAACTAAACATGGTTGCCATGTTGCCTTTTAAAAGAAGAATCACATCATATTGGTCTCCTCTTCAAGAGTTCTCCTGCCTCTGGACTTTTGCACTTAAGGACATTTTTAGCCGAAATATGCTTACCCCTTCACTTCCTTCACGTCTCTCTGTTCAGATGTAACTTCATCTGTAGGACCTTTCTTAATCACCCTATATAAATTAACCCTTCTTCTCAAGCACTCTTGCACCTTCCCACCTTACCCTTTTTGCTGTTTCACAGTCTGACCTTCACTTTGCTTGTTTTCTGTCTCCACATACTTAACCATAAGGTTTGTGACAGCAGAGACTATTTTGATCACCATGCTATGTTCACAGTGCCGAGTTCAGTGCCCTTTCCTCTCCCCAGCCTTCCTCAAGAGTGGATGTCTTTAGGATTAGATATGTTGAGATAATAAGATTGGGGAGGAATGGGAGTATCTGTACTTTTGAATTTTCACTAAAGGTTTTGCAGGTTGAAGCTGGGGTGGAGGCTGTGCCATTGCCAATCTATGGTTCCAAAGTCACTTTATAAGCAAAACTATAGTTGTGAGTCACTTTATTAACTTGTAACACTGGGATGCGCAGAGTGGAAGAGTTGACATTTTGCAGCAGATTTTATAATGCAGAGAAGAGGATGTGAGAAGAATCACAGATATCACATTGCCCTTTCCCCTCTGTTGGTAAAATATTAATAAAATAAACATTTAAGCCAAGTTTGGGTTTGGGGGCTAAAGAGTTGTTTCTGATATCCATTACCTTAAGTTTTGGAAATGGGATTAAACAGTGTCCATGTGTTGTGTACTGGTGATTACTTACCACTCGGAAATGTTTTTTCTTTTCTGTAGGTGGTTATCACTAGGCTAAAATTGGACAAAGATCGCAAAAAGATCCTCGAACGTAAAGCCAAATCTCGCCAAGTAGGAAAGGAAAAGGGCAAATATAAGGAAGAAACAATTGAGAAGATGCAGGAATAAAAGGATCTATGTATCATTTCCATTAAAAAACTGCTAAAATAAACTTTTTGTCTTGTGTGTGATCCTTTGGAACAGTCTCGAATTAGCAGATTGATTGGTCTTTAGATTTGGAAAAGAGTTCAGGTGATGTTTGTTATCAGGAGGCTGGGGACCCTGTCTTGTCTTGGTTTCACTTACAATAAATATTTAATTGTAGAGTTGTTTTTTTAACATTGGAGCATCAGTTCTTTGATAATTACGGAGATTTTTTGTTCTGTACGGCAGGCAGCAATTTGGGGAATATAATGATGGGGGTGGGGCCTATTTGTAACAGTTAAACGTGTTGCGAAAAAGTTTTTGTGTTGTGACCATTGCATAGAAAGAGCCTCTGAACACGTGTCAACCACAAAATTGTACAAGCATTTCTGTGCATTTCTCCTTGTCACCTATTAGAGTGACAAGTCATGCTTAGAATAATTAGAAGAGCCGTGGCTTCCCAGAAGCATCTGAACCATGGATTTTGTATCTGAGATACAAAATGTTCATCTCAAATGTTTGTTAGGCATGGTTTGAGTTTCCTTCAGTGGATTAAGTTAAAAGGGTGTAAAGTGAAGTCTTTGACAGCACCTGCTTTCCCCTGTGCCTACCTCACTTTGGATTGTGTCTAAACCGGCAGTGAATGATAGTGAAGATTACCTTGTAATCAGGGAACATTTATGGTTTTGTAATTATGGGGAACAAGGTGACCGATTTTGCCGCAGGGAACCTTTGTGACTTGCTTAACAGACTGCAAATACATGCCCTAGGAATCATAACAGCACTAACGAGCTAATTCGAAAATGACCGAGGAGTCCCCCAAATTGCATCTGTGGAAGCCCCTTGGGAGGGGTGGGGCTTCCGGCCGGGCCTCTCTCTGGTCCATGCCGGCCGAAGGTGAGGCGGCGTTGCGGAGCAGCTGAACGCGGCCCAGTGGGTGGAGCGGAGGGATGGAGGGCCCCGACTGCGGCATTGGAGCATCCTTACGGTTCAGCTGGCCTGCAAAATGCCCTGATCGGTGGTGTCCGCCCCCATTCTCCAGGCCCCTCTCATTCATTCTGCCCAGAGCTGGCCTCTGGGTTGGGGTGCAGGGGGCGGTGGTGAGCCGATTCTGCGGAGTCTGGGTTGGAAGGCCTCGCAAAGGAGGTGATGCCGAACCAGGTCTACAGGAAAGGGTGGGAGTTACTGTGTTGTAGAAAGTGCGGGGAAATGAACACTGAACTGAGTGCTTTATCTGCATATTATTATTTCATGTTCACCCATTGTGATGGATACCAGTCTTCAACCCATTTACAAGTAATGAAAGTAAAGCCACCTTAAAACAATTAAATAACTTACCTCTGTTAGTAAGTACTTCAAAGCAAAGTACTCGAGTAAGTGGTGCAGGCAATATGTGTTATGGAAATTTAGAGGAGGGAGAGTTGGCAATCAACTGGAGTTTCTCAAGGAAGGGGACTAATTTGAGTTGGGTGTGATTTGGGAGATTGCTGGAAGGACATTCCAGGCAAGGAACATCCCAAGCAAAGGCTCACAGGCAGGTGAGGAAACAGTAAACATGGCTTTGAAGATGTTTCTCAGTTTTGTCTAATCAAGGTCATTCATCAGTTATCCCACAGCACAGATCACACCATGAAGCTCATTCATTTAGGACCACATTCCTTTCATGAGGCTTTAGAACAGATATCAAATACTCCCACCCACCCCTATCAAATAAGGTGAATGAGTTAAGTAGGCCACTTAAGAACTGGGGGAAACCTGGAGAGTGCAGCTTCCATCTAAGTGGCTGCCTCTCCACTCCAGCCACTTAGGCCAGGCAGGAATGCTCCCAGTGTAGCCAAATCTTTCTACTTTTCAAGAGAAACGAGAAATCTGATTTTTCAAATGTGAAATCTCCCCATCAGTAAATGTTGGTAAATCAGCCAGAGTTTTAAATAAAACACTAAGTGGACCAAACATAATAGGTACATTTGCCAAATGTGGATCCTGGGCTCTGCTTTAGAATTTCATAATATAGTAAAGACTGTATCTCACATTAAAGACAGATTTTGCATCTCTTGAGTATCAATTATGTCTAGCCTGTCTTCCATTCTTTTATAGGCCAGAGATGTGGCTTCTTCCTGTGCAGTTGCCTAGGGGACCTCAAGTAGTGACCAGTGCAACCACTCAGTTTCTGAGAAACGCAGGCTTCAGTGAGGAGTCTGGAAGGTGTGTGGTTTCAAGGGTTTGTTTGTTTTTTTTTATAATTTTTTATTAATTAAAAAAAATTACAAGAAATGCAAACATCCTTAATATATGCTCATTCCGCTCTACATATATAATCAGTAATTCACAATATCATCACATAGTTGCATATTCATCATCATGATCATTTCTTAGAACATTTGCATCAATTCAGAAAAAGAAATAAAAAAGGCAACAGAAAAATAAAACAAAAAAAAAAGAAAAAAGAATTTTACATACCATACCCCTTACCCCTCCCTTTCATTGATCACTAGCATTTCAAACTAAATTTATTTTAACATTTGTTCCCCCTATTATTAATTTTTATTCCATATGTTCTACTCATCTGTTGACAAGGGAGATAAAAGGAGCATCAGACACAAGGTTTTCACAATCACACAGTCACATTGTGAAAGCTGTATCATCATACAATCATCATCAAGAAACATGGCTACTGGAACACAGCTCTGCATTTTCAGGCAGTTCCCTCCAGCCTCTCCATTACATCTTGGATAACAAGGTGAAATCTATTTAATGCATAAGGATAACCTCCAGGATAACCTCTCGACTCTGTTTGGAATCTCACAGCCATTGACACTTTGTCTCATTTCTACATGAGAGAAAGGTAGAAGGTTTTGGTAGAGAAGGTTTTCTCAATCCCTTGATGCCTGGTCTCAGCTCATTCAGGTGTTTTTCTCAATCCCTTGAAGCTGAGTCTCGGTTCATTCTAGGTTTTCTGTCCCACGTTGCCAGGAAGGTCCACACCCCTGAGAGTTCCACGTAGGCGGGGGAGAGTGGTGAGTTTGCTTGTTGTACTGGCTGGAGACAGAGGCCATCAAGGGGTTTTTTTGTTTGAATGTTTTTGCTGCAGAACTTCTCAGAGCCTTTAAGATGTCAATTTGCACTAAATATCTTGAACCCTAGTTTAAAGAGCATTTTGCAAACATACTATTTCTTCAATTCTGATATGCATTTTTCCCCCACATTTTTAAATTTAGACATACTCAATACATTGGTTTCAATATGTTCATTTAACAGAGGTTCTCTGTTTTTCCTCTCAAAAGAAAGTTGCTTTTAAGTTAATAGTTGTACAGTTAGTCGTGTCTTAGAATCAGGAATCTATTCCATGGTTAACCAGTTATGCTGGGCAAGGGAATTGAAAGCCTTTGTGGTAGGGACCTTCAGGACCTGGAAGCAGGTCCAATTTAACTAAGGCTCTTGCTCAGAACCTTCAAAAGTTTCCATCTTTCTCTGTTCCTCAGGATTCTGCCCTGCCCTCAGTTCTGCATCTGTTGGCGGAGACCGACCCCAGGGATCTTATTTTCTTAAGATTCTAGAAATGGTTGCAATCACCATAGGAGCTCTTCCCCTGGCCTCATCACCATCCTGTATCTTGGATTTGTTCTAAATAAAGAATCCTGCTTTAAGATACCTGAATACCATGTTCTGTCCCTGAGGAATCCTCTGATCATTGTGGAGTGTGAACCCCGTGCCTCTGTGTATATAGGCATGAGTTTTCCAATTCTGGAAGCAGACCCTCCTGCCTCTGTTTGGAACCATCAAGACTGTGCCTGAAAGTGCCTTCCAGTCTTGAGATGGTCAAGTTCACTTGGACTCTCTGCTTCATTTTGGAAAAACCTGGGCTCTAACCCACATAGTGTCAAAGCAGATCAGGCCTGCAGACTTCCCAGGGTGAATACCCTCCAAGCTGGCCTCATCTTGTTGCCTCAGAGGCCCGCTCAGCACCACACTCACACTCAAGAGTCATTTATGCTAGCATGCCTTCGTTTATGGTATCCTCTACCATCTCTTTCCTGGTCCTGCTGAAGCTGCTCCTTAGCCTGGGGCCTGAGACAGAATGGTTCCTGTGGCAGTAGCCAGTGTCATTTCAGGAGGCAGGAACATTGATGATATGACCCAAAATTGGAAATATTTGGAAACCTCTCAGAAAGACTGCTGCAAGGCCACAATGCTGGATGGAGGTGAGAACATGGTCCCACAGGGTAAGGATTCAGAGCCTTCATTTAGTAATCCTTTGTACAATCGTCAGGCAAAAACTGTCATTTAAAATTACCCCAGCTGGTTTTTTTTCCTTGATTCCCTTAAAATGGAGACAGACTCTTCAACTACAAGAATTGATTGTTTATCTTGATTGTGGACAGGCTAAACAGTGCTCCCTGATACTAAATTCCAGTTAAGAGTTTACTGTTAGCATGCTGACAACATGTTCCAACAACATTCTCCCATGCATATTTTTTAAAGGTGCTGAGAGTGAGATGCTAACCTACTGCCTTTGGGATTCCCATTTATCCTCTCTCTGTTCAATTAATAAGAAACAGTTAATTAGGTTTTACAGTATAAATTAATGGCCTCGTTATTTATTTATTCTGTTTGCCTACAGTCTAAAATGACTACATATTTGTGATCCTACTGAATTTCTTCAAATTCTGTTGACATGCTCTGGTTGTGAATGGTCCTAATTGGCTTTCTAGTTGATTTATAGTATTCTATTATCTTTTCTTCTATATAATATTCTTCAAAAATCAGGTGAAAGAATTAATGAGGAATTTGGGAGGAAAAGTCTCATAGATGGCATATCAGTGAATTAAAGTCTGTTCTGATTTCTTTCTCTGCCTTTCTTAGGCTCCTTCTTGCAACTCTCCATGCTGCCCCAGAAAGCTGGGAATGACCCATCTGGCATTTCAAATACAAGTGAGACAGAAATGGAGATAAAAGACATGAAAGAAAAGTTCCTCATAAGCGTAACAAAGTTAGTAGAAAGCAAAAGTTACAACAGCAAGGTGTTTTCCAAAGAAAAGTACTTCCAAACAATAAAAGAAGTCAAAGAAGCCAAGGAAAAGGGGAAGAAGTCATCAAGGGACTATCGCCGTGCAGCAAAATATGACGTGATCTCTGTACGAGGCACAGAGAAGCTAATTGAGGCTACTCGTGGAGAACGAGATCGAGATCGAATACGATATTATGTACATAAGGAAGAGTTATTTGATATTCTCCATGATGCACACCTCAAGATTGGCCATGGAGGGCGGACACGCATGCTCAAGGACCTGCAAGGGAAATATGGGAATGTTACCAAGGAAGTCATTGTCTTATATCTGAGCCTGTGTAAACAGTGCCATCAGAAAAACCCAGTCCCCAAGAGAGGCCTCCCACCCAAGCCTGAGACTTTCAAGGACACTGACTCCAGATGCCAAGTTGAAATACTTGACATGCAACCAAATGCTGATGGAGAGTTCAAGTTTATTTTATATTACCAGGATCACTTAACCAAATTTATTATTTTACGGCCATTAAAAGCCAAGTGGGCCCATGAGGTGGTTAGTGTCTTATTGGATATTTTCACCATTCTTGATACCCCCAGCATGTTAGAATCTGACAGTGGCATAGAGTTCATAAACCAGGTTGCCAATGAGCTCAACGAGGTATGGCCAGACTTAAAGATTGCCTCTGGTAAGTACCCCTCTGGCCAAGGTCAGGGCTCCCTAGAGAGAGCAAGCCAGGATATAAAGAACATGATAAGTGCCTGGATGCAGAGTAACCATTCATGTCACTGGGCTGAAGGCCTGCGATTCATGCAGATGGTGAGAAATCAAGCCTTCGATGTGTCGCTGCAGCAAAGTCCATACGAGGCAATGTTTGGTTGTAAAGCCAAATTTGGGCTTTGTTCCTCAAATTTGCCCCGGGAAACTGTGGCCATTTTACAAACAGAGGAAGAGCTGGAAATTGCTGAAGAACAGCTAGAAAACAGCCTCTTGATCAGGCAGGAAGAAGGAGCTGAGGTTGGAGGAGACAGATCCGATATGGATGATGATGTGGATCCCACTGCTCCTGAAGCTGCAGAGCCTGGCACCTCCTCACAAGGGGCCCCAGATCTCCTCTGCTGCTAAACAAGATCCCTGCTGCGGGGATACACCCAGGTGTCTCTCTGGGCATTGCACAGCCATCTGAGAACTGGTACCAAAGCTCCAGGGGAGAGGAACAAGGCTGCACCCTCAGGTCAAGTCATCCGTGGTATTCCTTGCTCAAGAGGGAGAAGCAGGATCCAGGCTATGCCTTAGTTTCCTAGGGCTGTCAGAACAAAGTACCACAAACATGGTGGCTTAAAAGAACAAGAATTTACTCTCTGCTAGTTCTGGAGGCCGGAAGTGCGAAATCAAGGTGTAAGCAGAGTTGGTTCCTCCTGGAGGCTCTGAGGGAGACTCCATCCCATGCCTTTCTCCTGGCTTCTGGTGGCTGCAGGCAGTCCTTGGCATTCCCTGGCTCGTGACTCCAGTCTCTGCCTCCATCTTCACACAGGTCTTCACATGGCCTTCCCCCTTGCGGCTCTGTGGGTTTCTGTCTCTTATAAGGACACCCATTATTGGATTTAGGGCCCACCCTAGTCCAGATGACTTCCTCTTGAGATTTTCACCTTAATTACATCTGCAGAAACTCTCCATAGAAGGTGACATTCATAGGTACCAGGGATTTGGACTTGGACATCTGTTGGGGGGAAACATTTTAATCCACTGCAGTTAGTAGAGGATCATATTTTGCCTGCAGACATGAACTGATGGGATCTGATGGTGAGGCTGCCCTACGTAGATCTAGTGTACATTCCTTCCCCTGCCTCTTCCTGTCCCTCAGACACATACTCCAGAAGATGGGTATCGAAAGAAAGCTGCAGGTGAAGGACGAGCGGTGAGAAGAAAAGAAATTGATCCAACATACCCTGGAGATGGGCTACCTCACAGGCTGGGCTTTGTCTCCTACTTTGAGAGAAACAATCTGAGCCAAGCCTGCTCTTGGAACTGCATGCACGGGGAATTGTGTGAGCTGCATGTAACAGGTTTTAAAAGTAAGTGAGAATGAGCATGGCTGAGATTTAAGCCCGAGTCTGCTGGTTGTCTGTACCTCAAGTGTGGAAAAGCAGGTTGTGTTCCTGGCATGCGTAGTCAGGGGACAAACCAAGGACTTGAGCAAAATGTAAAAGTTGGCCTGAAGTCACTGCTCCAACCAGAGAGGCCTAGGACAAGGGCCAGTCAGGGTCATAGTTCAGAGCAAGGATGACTGATGCAACCCCAGAGAAGGAAAATGCTCAGGAGCTGGGCACTGAGAACAGCCCCCAAGAGGTGTTAGAGATGTATTGGTTGAATGAATTAGTTATTCTACAGGGCTGGAGAAGAGGCCCACGGACCTTAATTTTCCCCTACTGTCCCCTTCCTGCATCTCTCAGCCATCTAAAAACTACTCTGATGGCCCCTAGTGCTAGGTGTGCTGGATTGAAAAGAAGTATGCCCCCTAGAAAAGCCATGTTTTAATATAAATCCCATTTCATAAAGGTAGAATAATCTCTATTCAATGCTGTATGTTTGAAACTGTAGTGAGATCATCTCCCTGGATGATGTGATTTAGTCGAGAGAGGTTGTTAAACTGGATTAAGGGACGACATGTCTCCACCCATTTGGGGGGTCTTGATTGGTTTATTGGAGTCCTATAAAGGACTTGATTGGTTTATTGGAGTCCTATAAAAGAGGAAATGTTTTGGAGAATGAGAGATTCAGAGAGAACAGAGAATGCTGCAGCACCATGAAACAGAGAGTCCACCAGCCAGTGACCTTTGGAGATGAAGAAGGAAAATGCCTCCCAGGGAGCTTCATGAAACCGGAAGCCAGGAGAGAAAGCTAGCAGATGACGCCATGTTCGCCATGTACCCTTCCAGCTGAGAGAGAAGCCCTGACTGTGTTCGCCATGCGCCTTCGCACTTGAGAGAGAAACCCTGAACTTCATCGGCCTTCTTGAACCAAGGTATCTTTCCCTGGATGTCTTTGATTGGACATTTCTATAGACTTGTTTTAATTGGGACATTTTCTCGGCCTTAGAACTGTAAACCAGCAACTCATTAAATTCCCCCTTTTAAAAGCCATTCCGTTTCTGGTATATTGCATTCTGGCAGCTAGCAAACTAGAACACTAGGTTTCTGAGGGGCATTGACAAGCAGCAGAAGGCATGTGAAGAGGCTCCCCTATACACAGTAAAGTATTCTTCAGCATGTGCTGTCCTTGCTCTTACCTTGGTTTGCCAGGACTACTATAACAAATTACCATAGACTGGCTGGCTTAAGCCACAGGAATTTATTGTCTACCAGTTTCAAAGGCTAGAAATTCAATATCAAGGACTCAGCAGGCCACACTTTCTCTGAAGTCTGTGGTGTTCTAGTGGTGACTTGCCAGTAGATCTCAGTCACATGACCATCTGTGTCCCACTTCTCCAGTGGCTTCTCCTCCTGCTCAACCATCTGTCTCAGTCTAGATTTCCTCTCTGTATAAGGACACCAGTCATACAGGAATAAGGCCCACTCTGATTTAGTTTGGCCTCATTCAAATGGGATCTTCAGAGATCCTGTTTACAAATGGGTTCACACCCACAAGAATGGGAGTTAGACTTGAATATGTCTTGTGGGGGATACCATTCCATCCCCATCCCATCCATGTCAGCGTCGGAGACCTCAGTTCATCACCATTGCCTTGCTGATTAACCAGTGTTAAGTTGGAGGGTATCCAGGGAAGTGGCATTATCCTTAGAATGTAACATCACTTTCCTATCCCTTCCCACCCTCATCCTCCTTTGTCACAGCCTAGCAGGGTCTAGGAGGCCAACTTGACTAAGGAAGTTTCCATCCTCTTCGGCCACACTGACCTACAACCTCCCAGTTGCTTGGCAAACCAGGAACCACATCTTAAACTCATGTGGGTGAGAGGTGAGATGAGACCCAACCCCACTTTTTTCCCTGAGGGGTGTTTACCTATAACCTAGCTGGCTGCGTCACTCTTCCTTTTTTATTTCTTAATGTTGATAGCAGCAAAGAGTTAGAGATGGGTTCCTGGACCCGTTCAGGCCCTACTCTGTGTAATCTTTTGTCAGCATCACAAGCTTATTGCACCACAGGCTGGTTTCAGCTGGCAGATGTATTTTATTCACATAATGGTTTTTCAGTTTAAAAAATTTAATTGTCAGCACTTTAAAAACTGGAGATTCATTTAAAAATCTAGAAGTTAGCATTTCTTAAAAATTTGGACATTCTGGCCACAGTGGGCCCACGTTTCTGCAAAGCAGCAAATAATTGGAGCTGAGTGGGAACCCCTCGAGACAGGACACATAGGCACCCTCCTGTTGCCACCATTGTTAGCAGACAAAAGCTGTGGATTGTTTTGCCCAACATGCTCAATCGCCAATTCCTGAGACACCAGGGTTTCAAAGAAAGAAAGAGTTTATTACTAGGTGCTTAGTAGGAGAGCAGATGGCCTAGCAGCCCAAAATCTGTCTGCCTGAACTGCAGTAATTCTGATTGTTTTATTAGAGAAAATTGGGCAGGGTTTAGAATAGTGAGCACAGTGGTCCCAGATGATGTAATTAGAGGTGATAATTATTGAGCACGTGCAGACTGGTTACATGATTAGTCACAGAACTTGTGTAGGAAAATGGCAGAATGAGGTGACTTGTAGGTTAAAATCTAAACTGCACATGTCAGGCAGGCCCACTTTGGTTAGATACAGTCTCCATTATCAAGATAACTTTAGATTTGGGGTGGGTTAATTCTGGGCTGACCCAAAACCCTTCATTAACAAACATTAGGGGCTGTCTTTAGTGATTGCAAAACTCTAATGTTGAAAAAACAGATAACTGGGTACAAATGGAGATTAGTCACAGGCTTTTTACAATGGGCAGAAGATAAAGACTGTACAATCATTATCAGAGATCAAGGCAGCAGGATTACAATTTAGAGATTTCAGAAATGTCCCTCTTCTACTCCAATGTAGGAGAAAGCAAAAAGGAGTATTATATAATGATTCATTAATCAAAATCATTCCTTAAGTCCTGGCTTATTGGTAACACTATGTGGACCCCTCACAGTGTGTGTATATGCATTTCTGTTACTGGACATCACATGGGTTCTTTTGCCTGATGTGCTCAAAAAAACAATTCCTGAGACACCGGGGTTTCAAGGATAGAAAGAGTTTATTACTAGGTACATAGCAGGAGAGCATATGGCTGGCAAATCAAAATCTGTCTCCCTGAACTGCAGTAATTCTGGTAGTTTTATTAGGGAAAAAGATGGGCAGGGTTTATGATAATGAGCACAGTGGCCCCAGAAGATGTGATTAGAGGTGATCTAATTATTGAGCATGAGCAGATTGATTACATGCTTAGGGAACACATGTAAGAAAATGGCAAATGTATTTCACTACATAAAAATGAAAAATACCTGGATGGAAAATAATACCCTAAAAAAAAAGAAAAGTGGAAGAGAGAAAAGACAGGCTGGGAGAAAATGTTTGCAGCATTGGCAGACATGATAAGATATTTAATTTTTAAAAATAGCACCTAGATGATAAAGATTGAGATGGTATAATCTAGGAATGCCTAGAGTGTATAATGA
>PVIY010030032.1:0-31407 GCA_004026745.1 Myrmecophaga tridactyla
TCATTTCACTCTTCCCCCTTTGGTCGAGAAGGTTCTCTCCATCCCTTGATGTTAATTCGCAGCTCATTCTAGGGTTTTTTTCCATCCCTTGATGCTGAATCTCAGCTCATTCCAGGTTCTCTGTCCCATGTTGCCAGGAAGGTACGCATCCCTGGGAGTCATGTCCCATGCAGAGAGGGGAAGGGTGGTGAGACTGCTCTCTCCAAGGAAATTTTTATTGATAATGGTGTTAAAATAAAAGTCCGGGCACTATGTGTGCTCCATGTTACAAAGACATCTAAGCACTCTCCAAAGACAGAGTAAGAAAATATATGTGTGTCTGCCAAGTTGTGCATATACACAGACCCATAGATATGTGTACATGTAACCTTCTATATTTATTAACTTACTCATGCTGATGCATCTCATTCTAAACCATTGCCAGGTAGAATATTTACTGTCTGGCCCTTGCTTATGGTTAACCTCCCACTCTGCAGTGGGAAATGCACTCTCCTCACCTGACATCATCTACTTAATGGCTTGATTCCAGTATACATGTGCAGATGTGACAGCATTGTCAGCATACACTTTGGTAAGATAAGCTTTATCCACTAGAATATAGTACTTATGCAGGTTCTGTCTCCTTTATTTTCCAGACTCCATTCATATCCAGTATTACCGTTTCAGCACCTTTTCCCCTCATCCCCTCAGTAGGAATATTTCATTTGATTGTAGTACAATTAGATTGTTTTATCACATTTAGCATTCCATCCTGGCATTCCTATTATCCTGACAATTAATCTTTCCTTTGTATGTACTAAGGGTTATCCTTTGTTTTGTAAACATCAGTTTAAGAATGCAAAAATTCTGTTGTCTATAATTATAGGATTATAGAGAATAGAGTCACTACTGTAAAAAGTGCTCTCTGATTAACCTATGCAACCTTCCTTCCCTCTCCCCAATCCCTTGAAACCAGTGTTCATTCTATTCTATTGGCTCTATTATTTGGAATAATCCAGAAAGTCAAAAATTGAAATTATACTTCTGCAGGATGTTTAGACTGCTTTGTTTCAATTACCATCAATCACGTTAGGCATATGCTTCACTTTTTTGACTAGAGGGAAAATTCATTTTTATCACTGGGTAATGTTCCATTACTTAGGTTTAGTTGAGTGTGTTCATCCATTGACCTTAAAGGATATCTTCTTTGTTTTCAGATTTTGGAGGTTATACATAAAGCTGCTATAAAACATTCATGTATAGGTTTTTGTTTGGATTTAAGTTGTCAAATCAGCTGGATACTTAAGGACAAAATTTCTGGACTGAATGGTGAGACTAAGTTTAGTTTTGCTAAATACTGCCAAACTGTCTTCTGGTTGCACCATTTTGAGTTCTCACTAGGAGTGAATGAGAGTCTGTACTGCTCCACAATATCAATAGCCCACGGGATTGCCAGTGTTTAAGTTCTCAGGTATCCTGAAAGGTGTGTGATGGTATTTCACTGCAGTTTAATTTTGCAATTCTCTAATGAAAAATGATGTTGAGCCTATTTTCACATACTCATTTGCCACCTGCATATCTTCTTCATTTCAGTTTCTGTTCAGAATTTTTGCCCAGTTTTTCCATTGGGTGTTGTCTTTCTTTAGATGGGTGTTAACAGTTCTTTGCATATATGAATACAAGTCATTTATCAATATCTATCATAGAGTGTAAGTTTTATAGTTTAATGTAGTCCAATTAATAAATGTCCTTCTCTCATGGTTCATGATTTGCATGTTATTTCTAAAAACTGATCACCAAAGCACAGGCCAGCAGATTTTCTTGGATGTTTTCTTCAAAAAGTATTATAATTTGCATTTTAATTTTGAGTACAGACTTCATTTTTAGTTTTTGTGAAATGTACACAATTTTTGGCTGTATTCTTTTTTTCTTTTGCACCATATTTTAGTTTGATAGTTGCTGGAATGCAACACACCAGAGATGGATTGGCTTTAATAAAAGGGATTTATTTCATTGGTTCTTCAGAGGAAAGGCAGCTAACTTTCATCTGAGGTTCTTTCTTATGCGAGAATGCTCAGGATGATCTCTGCTGACCTTCTCTCCAGGCATCTGGGTTCCAATAACTTTCCCCGGGGTGGTTTCTTTCTGGTTCTCCAAAGGCCTGGGCTGAGCTGTGAGTGCTGAGTTGAGGTATGCTGGGGTACATGGGCTGTGCTACATTGAGCTCTCTCATTTAAGCACCAACCAATGGAATCATTCATCATTCATTAGGGCAGGCACGCCTCTTAGCTGACTACAGATGTAATGAGCAACAGATTAGATTCATGGACTATTGGCTCATGTCCACAGCAACAGAGCTAGGTACCTTCACCTGGCCAAGTTGGCAACTGAATCTAACTACCACACATGGTGCATGCCATTGTCCCACAGCATTTGTTGAAAAGATCTTACTTTTTCCAGTAAATTGCATTTCCCCCTTTGTCAAAGGTCAATTGATTGTATTGCTGTGGGTCTATTTTTGAATTCTCTATTATATGTTTGTTTGTCTGCTGAATTCTAACAGATTGGTTCATATGTCTCTCTTACTAATACCACATGGTTTAATCAATGTGACTTTATAGTTAGACTTGAATTCAGGTAGTATTGCATATTCTAGTTGTATATTCTACAACTTTATTTTTATTCAGTACTCCTCAGGTAATTTGAATTTAACTTTTCTTTATAAATGTTAAAATTATTTTGTCAAGTATCTAAAACTAACCTCTTGACATTGGGAATGTAGTTGAATTTAAAGAATACATCATGTGGAGATGAAATGGGATATTAATGGTATTGATCTTTCTATCAATACAGATGGAAAATTTTTATTTATTTTAATTTTTATTGTAGTACTCTATATACATGCCAAATCTCTCATTCTAGCCATTCTCTTTGTGCAATTTAGCAGGATTGATGACAATAAAAATATTCTGCTACTATCATCAATATCCATGTCCCAACTATTTCATCACATAGTGCAAAATACTTGGTCAAATGATTTTTGAATGAAATAAAGTCAAAGAACATTTATACTGGAACATATTGTCTTGGGATAAAGTTCAAAATTATGAACTTTTAACAAGAATAGTTTGTTAGCAATAGCATCAAGGAGAAGCAGGAACATTGGTTTCCTCTGACATGTTCAGACAAAGGGAACTAAATCTTTATATAATTAATAAGAAATAATTAAGTCAATATGTTTGCAATAGAAACCATAGCATTTATGTTAATTTTCTGAGATCTGCTTGCACCTAAACCTGCCTTGCTCTGGCAACTGTTCCAGCAGTTTCATGAGTTACATGGATTTAGACAATAAAACACGTGTTTCAGAATTTATCCTCCTGGGACTCTCAGAAGACACAGCAGTCCAGCCCCTCCTATTTGCTCTGTTCCTGATGCTCTATCTGGTCACTCTCACTGGGAACCTACTCATCGTCCTGGCCAGCAACTCTGACGCCCATCTGCAAATGCCCATGTACTTCTTCCTTGCTAACCTGTCTTTTTCAGACATCTGTTTCACCTCCACCACTGTCCCAAAGACGCTGGTGAACATCCAGACAGAGATCAAAACTATAAGTTACAGAAACTGCCTCACCCAGATGTATTTTTGCATGGGTTTTGGAATATTAGACAACTGCCTCTTAACTGTGATGGCCTATGACTGTTACGTGGCCATTTATCACCCACTGCACTACATGGTCATCATGAACCCCAGACTCTGTGGTCTCCTGCTATTGGCATCATGGATATTTAGTGTTCTGGACTCTGTTTTACTATGCCTAATGGTTTTGTAATTGTCTTTTTGTACATAGTTGGAAATCCCCCACTTTTTTCTGAATTTACTCAAGTAATCCAACTTGCATGTTCTGACACTTTCCTCAGTGACTTACTGATGTATTTTGCAACTGGAATTCTGGGTGGTATTCCAATCAATGGGATCCTTTTCTCTTACTCTAAGATCGCATGCTCTATTTTGAGAATTTCATCACGTGGAGGCAGTATAAAGCATTTTCCTCATGTGGGTCTCATCTTTCAGTTGTGTCCTTGTTTTATGGAACAGCTCTTGGAGTCCATCTTAGTTCTGCTGCTATGCAAAACACAAGGGCAAGTGCAATAGTTTCCATGATGTACACAGTGGTCACTCCCATGCTGAACCCCTTTATCTATAGCCTTAGAAACAAAGACATAAAGCATGCCTTAAAAACAATTTCCAGCTGAGAAAGTCTCCTTAGAAGGATGCTTTGCCTCAAGTTCAGAAATTTTCTCTTCATTTACAGAGGTCAAATACTGGCAAATGTAAATCACATTACACTTATCAGTATATGAAAATAATATGCTATTTGCATTATTACTAGAAATTTATCTCTACATTTCATACATCAAAAACCCTTATATATTGGGTGGGCCACGATGGCTCAGTGGCAGACTTCTCACCTGCTTTGTCTGAAACCTGGTTCAAGTCCCGATGACTGCCCATGTTAAAAATAAGAAAAAAGCAAACTTGTATATTCTGTTTTTCTTTAAATCATTTGACATCTAGGAATGCATTCCCATAATTCAGTATTGATCCAGACTCTTCTGCATGAATATTCAGTGGTAAATGCCAATACAGATCATTAGGGACATATAAAATTATTGTAATCACTGGTGGGCAAAGGTGTATTGCCTCCCTGAAAGCAGAAATAAACTGCTCTTGTGTTATTTGCTTTTGGCCAAAACCATTCGTAATTTCAAATGCTCTGTACCTGATGCCAGGGTTGTGTTAATCACCTCTTGTAATAGGGCACCTCTTGGACTTGAGTCACCATATGATTAAGTTTCAATAAGCCACATCCATCTCCCTCTATGAGTTTCTGCTGTAGAGATTCCCACAAGTTAGTTGAGGATATAAGAGACATTACAGTCCCTGATTTTTCAATCATTGATGGTTTTACTAATCACTGGATTTCTTTCGGGGATACAATTTTTCTCTTTAAAAATTGTTTTTATAGGCAGGGACATTTTTCAGTAAAGTTTCCTTGGCACTTCCTACAATCATCATCCTCTTTTACGGATCCTGAAAAGCAATTTGGGTCATTTTTCCATTGCCACCTGTGTTTTTTTAAACTCTTAATGCAAGATATTATTTAATACTGTCGCAGGTTTTTTAGACATCCTGTGTTCTTTGTGAGGTAGAATACAACTAATGCTTTCTTCATCAGAGCCATTGGCAAACTATACTGACATTTTGAGGGGAGAGATTGCTGTGAAGTAATGTCCTGTTTGAGAAAAAAAAGACTTGGTCATTTATTTTACTCACTTTTTATCTTTTGTAGAGCTGTGAATTTATTTATTTTGCAATGTAGTAACCCAAGGACCAGACTCTGTTTTAATCATGCCCATGTCAGAACTGTAATTTGCCAGAGAGCAGAGATTTGATTCATGCAGCACTATGAATTTCTTGGTTTTGATTGTTTCATAATCTGGGGATAAAAATTCTGTTTGTCATTTTTTTGATGTCTCTCTAGGGCAATTAAAAGACCCAGCTTACTCCACATTCCCTGCGTTTGAATTCTCAACAAAATATTTTATCACATAAACCAGACAGTTTCCCAAAAGTCTTTGAGAAGCACTTTCTTTAGACATGACTATAAAGAATATATTGTGAATCATACTTTGCCATTGCTAAACATGCACTGCTTGTATACATTTATCCAAAGTACACAGCATCTTTGTGGTCTCACTTCCAAGAAGTTCATCTATCAACTCCCAGAATCTTTCACAGGAAGAGCCACGCATTTGCAATCAGTTCCTGTATCTAATAATTTACTTGCATTACTCCTTTTCTTTAAGCAGAAATATTTTTCAATAAAAATCTCTAAAAATTTGTGAAGAAGTTTAGCATGCATATACTCTCAATATCTTTCAAAAAGCTAGAGGCATGTCTTTCAAGTAGAAAAAAAAACTGAAAGAAAAAAAATCACTTAGAATAAAGTCCAGCCTGGAAATGTGATACTTCTGCTATCCTCAGAAAATTGTATTATCAAGAAGACTCCACTAATATGAGAGCGTAATGGAAATTGTTACTATTCTATCATTTACACCAACTCTCCAAACTTTACTTCTATTACCATTCCTGAAATTCCCATTTTTTCTCAGATGAAAAATATCCCTGGGTTTGTTAGTATAACTTTATTCTTCTCCAGAAGCGTTAAATCAAGTGATAACAATTTTCATTCAATCTGAACTGAGGGGATAGATTTATTCTCACAGAAAATTAAATTTCATTTTTTGAGGATCTGTATATGGATACAAGAAAAAAGTAATCAAATTGTGTGCTATTGGTGAAAGAACTGCAGTGTTGGGTTTTCTCTGAAGGGAAATGTTGAAGAGTCATTACAATTTTGATATTAGCAAAATAAATTTTCAGGAATCATGGTGAGGGATGAACACCATGTTACAGAGGAAAATAGTATTATTTTCCCAGCAGAAATAGGGGATTTGATTCTTGTCTTCAAACTTTCAATGTCGTGTTATATAGAAGGAGAAGAAGACTCAATTTTGAGTCAATGTGCTATATTCAATAATATTCCATTGGATACAACCAATAATTATTTACTGGGACCTTCCATATAAAATATTAGGCATACAAAAGAGATGCATGCTTTCTGTTGGAAGATAAATTGTCAAGAGTAGGAGAAGTCAGAATAAATACTGTCAGAAACAGGAAACACGACTTAAGTTCATAACACTCTAGAAAGCAGTAACAGAGCCCTCATCACTAAGAATGCACCATAAAAATGTAGCCAGCATCATAGGGCATGAATTTGATACATAGGAAGAATGAATCTTTCCACCCTTGTCAAGAGCTGACTTTTGAAGAAACTCAAATGACAGAGTTCCAATGCTGGATGAGATGGACTTGGACAACATCTTCTACTGGTCTTCCACCAGTGACAGCATTTTAATTTTCCTTTCAGTTTCTGATCACCCTCCTCAGAAGTATTGGATGCAACCATGTACTTCTGAGATAAATCATGCAAAATCAGATTATTTATGTGTTTCATCTCTTTAAGTTTTGAATAGTTGTTTTTGCTTTTCTCTGTTATCTTGGGTAGAAACAGTCAGTGGAACAAAAGAATCACTTGAAATAAGCAGAGAAGTTCTGTTGTGCTGTAGGTAAGAAATATGATGGCATGTAATGTTTTATTTGCAATAGCTGCAGGAATTAGGGGAAATCTACAAACAGACGTTTGTTTTATTGTCTAAAGTCTTTTTCTGGATTCCCCTTTGGTTTAGTTTGCAGCCAATTTTCTTTGAACTCCACTTCAGGGAAAGTTGAAATTTTCATAAATGTATATTTCAACCCTTGATCCTCTATTTGATTTGTTTTTATTTCCTTAGAAATTGTGGTTTAAGGAAAAATTGGGCATAAAATACAAATTCACATACACCACGCCATCATCGACACCTGCATGGTGTGGAGAGGCTGTTGCAATGGATGATAACCCACTTTTTGTAACTCTACCTCTTTGTTAACAGTGGTTAACAGTTTTAAAAATTGATGAAAAATTGTCAGAGAAGTACTATAATGATTGTCCGTAGTTTACATATGGGTATTTCCCCATAACCCCAATCTACAATTCTTATTATTTTTTAAAATGTCTTTATTGTAATTCTTATCTAACCATACCATGGATAGAGGGATTGTCAGTCACAAGGTTTTACACTCAAATGATGACATGATGAAAGCTCTATAATTGTGCAATCATTATCAAATATCAAGGCTAATGGATGACTGCAGTTTCAGGTATTTCCTTCTGGCTAGTCTAAAGTGCTAGAAAATAAAATGGTTGTGACATATCTGTATGAGTCAGTAGTCACAATTGCTTGTTAAATTTCAACTTCTAGTTACACCTCCCCTCTCATTTGATCATTCTCTCAATCTTCAGGGAAATCTTGGCCATTACCATTTTACCTTCATGCTGGAAAAGGGTGTTGATCTTACCAGATAAGGAAATAAACTGGTTGATGTCCTTTGAGAAACTATTACCTCTGGGTTTCAGAGCTTATCTGGGATAGCAACAATTTGCAGTCCTATAGTTTATGAAAAAAATAAACTTAATAAGAAGAAATTTTATAGATTCTTAGTTAGAGACCAAGGTTTCCTTTAGGAATTTAAGGAATTCTTTTGGTGTTGGCTTGGCATACTGGGGCAATATTAAATATTTGGCTGAAGCTTACATAAGACTAACTTCCAACATGACAACTTGACTCTATTAGAAATCTCTTGACCATTGAAACTGAGTTTTGTCTCATTTCTTTTCCTCATTTTGGTCAATAAGGTATTTCCAATCCCATGATGACAGGGCCAGGCTCATCACTGGAAGTGCTATCCTATGTTTCCAGGATGCCACACCCATGGGAGTCATACCCCAATGGTGGGGAAGAAAGTTAGTCTTTTGCAGAGTTTGGCTTAAGGATAGGTCACATCAGAGCAAGAAAAGAGATTCCTTGAGGGTGACTCTTAAGCATAATTATAAGTAGGCTTAACATCACCATTGCAGAAATACCTTTCATAATGAAAAACTTTAAGATTGAGATAATATTAGAAATTCCCCAGAGGGTAAAGTTTAATACTTCAATCTTTTCTCCCAAATAAGGGGCCTTTACAAATGCTTTTTAATTTTGCACCCCCAATATTATGGAATATATAAGGGCATTATGTTAATTTGTTCAGAAAAACAAGGTCTTACTCCCTATTTAGGAATTAAAAGAAACAGTGGCCTCATTGAGATAAATCATGATGAAAACATGACTTTTCTAGGGTACGTAATTCTTTCACTCCAGGACAGAAGCCATTGAATATTCAGTCTTTCACTGCTGGCTTATTTCACTCAACATTGTGTTCTCAAGTTTCACACACCTTGTGCATGCCTTGCAATTAAATTCCTTCTTGAAGCTGCTCAACGTTCCATTATATGTATGCACCACGGCTTACCCTTCTATTCCTTAGTCAATGTACCCTTAGGCCACCTCCATCCATTGCAAATCATGAATACTGCAGCCCTGAATACCAGTGCACAAATGTCTATTCATGACCCTGCTTTCAGTTCTTCCACCTGTATACCTAATATTGGGATTCCAGGATCATAGAGCAATGCTTTATTTAGCCTCCAATTGAACCAACCCACTGCCCTCTAGAGGGACTGCACCATTCTACTTCCCTACCATAGTATCTCTCCACATTTTCTCCAGCACTTATATCATTCAGTTTGTCTGTTTTTAATGCAATTTTATTGTAATATATTCACGTACCATATAATCACCCAAAGCGTATATTCTAGTTTGCTAGCTGCTGTAATACAACGCACAAGAGATGGATTGGCTTTTAATGAAAGGGGATTTATTTTGTTTGTTTTTCAGAGGAAAGACAGCTAACTTTCAACTGAGGTCCTTTCTTACATGGGAAGGCACAGGATGGTCTCTGCTGGCCTTCTCTCCAGGCCTCCAGATTCCAACAACTTTCTCTGGGGTGATTTCTTTCTGCATCTCCAAAGGCCTGGGCTGAGCTATGAGGACTGAGATGAGGTATGCCGAGCTGCTTGGGCTGTGCTACGTTGTGCTTTCTCATTTAAGCACCAGCCATTTAAGTCAAATGTCATTCATTGCAGCATTCATGCCTCCTAGCCGACTGAAGATGTAATCAGCAACAGATGAGGTTCACATGCCATTGGCTCATGTCTGCAACAACAGAACTATGTGCCTTCACCAGGCCAAGTTGACAACTGAACCTAACGACCACAGCATACAATCAGTGTTCACAGTATCTTTGTATAGCTGTGCACTGATCATCACAACCTATTTTTGCACATTTTATCACTCCATAAACAATAAAATAAGAGTAAACATAAAAGTATAAAAGCACATCCAAAACATTCCTCCCTGTTTCCCCCCTTATTATGTATTTTGTCTTTATGCTCTCACTTATCTGTCTATACACTGGATAAAGGTAGTGACAGTCACTACTTTTTCACAATCTATGCTCACATCTTAAAAACCATATATTATACAAGCATCTTCAAGACAGACTACATTTTGTTTCAGGTTTTTCTCTCTGTTTTTTTTCAATACCTAAAAACAGAATGATTAGAGCTATCTATTTCATGAATAAAAATAACCTCTAGAATGACCTCTTGACTGTATTTTAAATCACTCAGCCAGTAAATCTTTATTTTGCTTCATTTCTCTTCCCCCTTTGGGTCAGAAAATCTTTCTCAATCCTAGGATGATAAGGCCAGGCTCATCCCCAGGAGTCATGTTCCATTTTACCAGGGAGTTTTACAGTCTTGGGATTCATGTCCCATCGAGGGGGAAGACAGACAGTTTGCCTGTGGAGAAAGCTCAAACAGGGAAGCTACATCTGAGCAACAAAAGAAGTTCCCTTCATGTGACTCTTAAGCATAATTATAAGCAGTCTTAGATTCTTTGCAGGAATATGTTTCCTAAGGGCAAACCCAAAGATCGAGGTCTTGGCCTATTAAATTCGTACTACCCAATGCTTGTGACAATATCAGGTCTTCCATATGTGGAGAAATTTGATGATTTCCATGCTTTCCTCCAGCACTTCAAGGGAGACTTTGCAATTCCTTTTTATCTTCTCCTCAGATTACACTGGGATGTATCAAGATATCCCACTAACCTGTACAAACCAACAACTTCTCACTCACTATTTAAGATTCCATGAGATTAGGGATTACTGAGTAAACTGACCATACAAGGTAAATTATGTACTGTTCTATTGAAAATATAATTTTTTAACAAATAAACAGCTCTTCCTTTTGTATCATACAGAAGTTAATGTTTCAAAATACACTTATTATCATTCTTTACCCTTAATCTGATTTACCCTAGTCCTAACCAGATCATCTTCTTTCATATCTCTAATTGAAGTCTGTCTCTTTTTCAGCTTTTGTAATAATTGCTGTATGGGGTAATATTAGCTTTTGTAGCTTTAGAGCTCCCTCAATCTTTGGTGTTGCACAGATACCCGAATTTTCAAGGAAGGATCAGGTTATACACAATGAGCTCAGCACTTAAGAATACAAATAAGTTACAACTCAGGAATAGATGTGACTGTTATAAGAGCTACAATATAGGAGCTTTTACAATAGGTCTTCTGCTGATAATCTGTGCTCTAGAGGTCAACTTTCTGAGTTTGCACATCACAGTTAGTCCATATTAGTGAAGTGTTATAATATCTGTCTTTTTGATCCTGGGCAATTTTAATCCACATACTGTCTTCAAGGTTCATTAACCTAGTTACATGCCTCACAACTTCATTCCTTCTTGCAGCTTCTCAATGTTCCATTGGATGTTACACCACAGTTGCACCTTCTGTTTATCACTTGATATATCCTTAGACCATCTCCATCCATTGCAAATCATGAAAACTGCCACCATGAACACCGTGTACAAATGACTATTCAAATCCTTGCTTTCATTTCTTCCGAGTATATACCTCATAAAAGTGTTGTGGGTTCCTGTGGTAACTGTACATTTAGCCTCCTATGGAGCCACCACACTGCCCTCCAGAGGAGATGCACCATTCTATTTCCCTAATGAGAGTGAATACATACATCTCTCTCCACATTTTCTCTAAGCATTTTATCTTTGTTTGTTTTCAAAACGTTTATCCAGACACCATACAATCAATCCTAAGTAAACAATCAGTGGTTCACAGTATATTCACATGCTTATGCTTTCACTGCCACAATCTATTTGAGAACATTTCCATTTCCTTTGCCAAGAAAGAAGAGAAAAATAAGAAAATTTAACCAAGAATCCCATAACCCACTGTATATACCCCTCTGTTGACACTTATTTTGGTATATTGCTTTTTCATACAATTAATTAAAGAATATTGCAATGCTACTAATAATTATGTCCTAGTCTGCATTAATTGTATTTTTTCCAATTGCCATCCCAATTTTTGACACCTTGCAATGGTGACATTCACTTATTCTCCCTCATGTAAAAACTTTCTAGGTATTGCTAAGCTATAGAGTCCAAGTTTTATCCTCTATTTTTCCTTCTGGTGTCACACAAACTCCTAGATTCCACTTTCAACCATGGTCATAGTCAACTTTATTCATTATTCCTTACAATATTGTGCAACTCTCACATAGTATTGTGGTATCCATTTCTGGAATTTGAATATCAATGCGGTTGAATATTCTGTACCCCTTCAGTATCAAGTGCCCAAATTTGACCCTCTTTCTATCTTTTGACAACCCGTGTTCCTCAACATTAACTTTCAGAGTTTGCTCATTATAGTAGTTTACATTAGGGAGACAACACAGGATTTATCCTTCTGCTTCTTGCCTATTTTGCACAACAAAAATCCTCAAAATTCATCCATGTTGTTGCATGCTTCATGACTTTATTCTGTCTTAAAGCCTCCTGATATCCATCATATGTATATAGTACAGATTGTTTAGCCACTTGTCTATTGGTAGACATTAGTGCTGCTTCCATCTCTAGCTAATTGTGAATATGCCACTGTAAATATTGGTGCATAAATGTCCATTCATTTCCCTGTTTTCAGTTCCTCTGAATATATTCCTAGTAATAGGATTGCTGAATCATATGGCAATTCTATACTTAACTTCCTGAGGAAGTACCAAACTGCCATTTCAAAATGACTAAATCTTCCTTTTATTCATGCATCATCTTCTTGATTTCCTTGAGTTCTATGTCCATGTTTTCCCTTAGCTGAGTGAAAGTATATAGAACAGTTATTCTGATGTCTTTGATCAGTTCTTCCAAAATCAACACTTGTTTGATGTTGTATTTATTTTTTCCTTTTAATGGATCGTGTCTTCCTGTTCCATGCATATCCTCAAATCTTCTGTTGAATTTTGGCCATTTGAATATTTTGATAGGCAACTCTGGCAATCATATTCTCCTAATATAATATTTTAGTGTAGAGTAGCTGTATATTGAATGTCTTCTTCAACTCATAGCCCAGTTTCTACAGATAATTTAGAACAGCCCATGGTGAACTGTGAGCTTCTACTTGCTTTTGATTCATTTACCATTCTTTTTTCTAGTTCTCACAGGTATGAAATTAGGTCACTGTTTTTACCTCTTTCTTCTTGATAATACAGGAATTTAGGGCTATAAATATCCTCTCGGCACTGCCTTCACTGAATCACATCAGTTTTGATATGTTTTTCGTGGCATTTTTTCTCAAGTATTTACGGATTTCTCTCACAAATCTTTGACCCATGATTGTTTGATCATCCTGTGTAACCTTTACAAGTTTGTGAATTTTCCAGTAATTCTACTTTTTATTGATTTCCATATTAAATACATTATGTTCAGAGAAAGTGCTTTAGACATTTCAATTTTTTTTTAAATATACCAAAACCTGGTTTGCAATGCAACATGGGGTACATGTTGGAGAATGATCAAGGGACCTTGAGAAGAATATATATCTTGCTGCTTGGGTGTCCATTGTTATCTATATATCTATTAAGTCTGATTGATTTATCATAGTATTCAGTTTTTTGGTTTCCTTATTTCTACACTGATTAGATATTCTGTGTATTGATGATAGTGGTGTATTGAAGTATCCAAGTATTATTAAAATGATGTTTATTTCTCATTGCAGTTTGCCTGTTATTGACCTTATGTATTTACTGTTGTCCGGTTAAGATCATAAGCATTTATGATTGTGATTTCTTCATGGGGAATTGTCTCTTGCATTAATATAATGTGTCCTACTTGTCTCTTACAACAGTTTTGCATTTAAAGTCTATTTTCTCCAATATTGGGATAGCTACCCCGCTCATTTTGGGTTGCAGTTTGTGTACATGTTTTTCCAACCCCTCACTGTCATTCTCATTGTTTCCTTTGGCCTAAGGAAAGCCTTTAGATAAATCATACATTTCATGCATTCTGCCAATCTGCATATTTTGATGAGTGCATGAATCCATTCAAACTGTGTTATTATTCTAAAGGCAATAATTACATCGAAAATTTTATCCTTTTATTTTTGCACATCATCCTTATATTTGCCGTTCTTTTACCCTTTTAGTTACATTGACTTTCTATTCTCTCCTCCAAGCTTCTCACTTTTCCTTTCAGCCTGCAGAACTTCCTTTAACATTTCTTGAGAGAGAAAAATGTCCTATTTACCTGTGACTATTTTAAACTGCATATGTGTGAAGGACAGTTTTTCCAGATAAAGAAATCTCAGCTGGCAGTTTTTCTCCTTAAGAGAGAAATGTACCATATCATTGCCTTCTCATCTCCATGGATTCTGAGGAGTAATTGTTCCTTAATTTTATTATAGTCTTTTGTATGTGATGAATTGGTTTTCTCCTGCTGCTTTCAGGATTCACTCTTTATCTTTTACATTCGTCATTCTTGTGAGCATTTTAGAATTCATTCAGTTTTGAATATGTTGTGCTTCAAGGGTATTTGCATTTATGTTGTTCCTAAAACTTGGAAATTTCAGCCAAAATTTCCTCAAGTGTTCTTTCTGGCCCTTTTCACTTTTCTTATCCTTCTGGGACACCCATGAGCACATGTTTATACACTTCATGATGTCATTCATTTCCCTGAGCCCCAGTTCCTGTTTTTCCATCTTTTCTCCATCTCTCCAGTGTGTCACTTTCTATATCCTATCTTCTACTTTGCCAATCCTTTCAACTGCAAGTTCAAAAAAAAATATGCTGTCATGTTCCTCTAGGATAGGATTAATATCTTCTATTGTCTTTTCATTCCCCACACTTCTGTTACGTTTCTTTTCATTGTCTTAAACCTTTTTATTCAACCCTATCAGAGTCCCATGATCCATTTTAGCAGAGATGGAAAAGTTGATCTTCATTCACATGGTATTACACTTCATCAGGACCTCAATACCACCCTCGGGTGCATTATTTATTTATTTCCATTACTCTTCGCTGTTTCACAACAGACACAATCTATCACTCTCCTTTTTTCATTCTCAGACCATAGTTTAATGTTAACCATATAGTGTTGCTGAATACATATTTTTTGAATGACTGAAAATAAAGTTTCATGAGTTGAACAGATATTGCTTACTACCGGGAAGAAAGGATAAGCAGAGAAACAAGCAGAAATATTTTTGAGAAAAGGCACCATCATAAATCAGATTGAATACCAGAAGTTAGAAATCACAGACAATGAATATTTTAGTGCTCCCAGAATCTCTATCCTGAATGAATAATAGGGAACTCATTATGGGAAAACTTGCAGTACTAGGGTCCACAGTTAAAGAGAGGTGATAGTCTATTGGGATAAGAGATGAACACGAAGCTCCAAAACTTTCTCCCAAGGGTCAATATAGACCCAAGTTTTCATTTCATTACCTTTTTTCCCCTCCAGAGAGTTAAAAATCTAAGGGAGCAGCGAGACAAAGGAATACTTCATTAATGAGGCTCATGCAATTAAATTCATAAAAGCATGGAAACATAATTTCTTTGACTACACTATCTCAAGCCAGGATTACCAATCTCTACTGAGGTGGAAACATAATTTTATCTTCTAGAGACCTCAAGAATACTTACATCTTGTGGCCCTTCCTGGGAGCAGATATTCCAGCTTCATTCATCATTCAGTGAAGGCTTGGCATTGGTGAACTCAGAATCTTCTCTGATAATTTCTGGGTGAGTTATTGAGTCCAGACATCAGTGTGGGGAATGTATTATGGGTCCAGGACTTCATTTATTGAGAGTAACTTTAGGGGCATCAACAAGGATAACACAGAATGATAATCATCCAACGTCCTATCCAGGTAAAATGTTGTGTTCGAGGGAGACAATGAATACACTAAAGTATCTTCATTCCCATATCTGTCTCATCTAATGTCAGCTCACACTAATGGGCTTCCTTTATGGAAGTACATTGTTGACCACATCCATCAATTATTTCTTGAAATCATTCCATGCAAGCCCATTCATTAGGAACTGTTAGTCTCAGAATGAATGAATGAGTAAGACAGTGTTCTTTATTTCAGAGATTACATCTAAATATGGCAACAAACATAGAAATGAGCACATGAAACATCTTGAGGTGGAAACTGAGTCCTGGTGAAGTGGACCCAAAGTTGGGACTCTTCTGTTGAGGTTGGTGAAGGCTTCCCAAGGGTGCATGGAATTGTACTAACCCTGGCAGGAGGAGTATTTTCATTACATAAGCAATTCTAAGAGAAGAAGAGGATATAAACCCACCAAGAAGAGAAGACAGGGACACAAACGTGCAATCAATAGAATTGTAAGGTGTGGTTAGGTTTAAAAGTGGATCTTAATACCTGATCACAATGAGAGTGAGAGTGTGAGAAAAGCAACATGAGCTTGGGCAGGTTGTCAGCAGTCACATAACAGAGAGCTTTGTGTTTTGTCCACAAGATTAATATTCATGTTTGAAGTTATTGGAGAGTCAGAGGAGGGTTTTTAGAAGATGAAGTTCAAGAAAATTCCTTCCTTGAGGAATGTTCTTGATCAGCTTCTGTTGTCAAATTCCTGGGAAATGATGAGGACTGGAAATAGCATAGTGGCAGTGGGCTTGGAGGTTTGGGGAATGAGTATGGGTGGGGTTGAATCACAGTTTATAAAAATATTCTTCATTAATACTAAACACAATGTTGGACACGATATAGTCATAGTTGTTTATAATTATGTCAATTATTATATGGAATGGGTATCTCTGTTCTGATCTAATCAGTGATGAGTTGAGACTTTCAGCAGAGTCATATTCTTTTCCATGGCTTATAACCACAACTGGAATGCAGATCAGATTTACTTTCTTAGGGTTTTGCATTTCACTAATAGTTTTACTTTTTAATAAATGCATTTTAAAACAGTGGAGACTCACAGGAAAATTGCAAGGATAGCAAAGACTGATTCCAGATCATCACATCCATTTTCCCCTATTCTGAACATCTTCCATCCGCAATTCCACATTTTGTCTATTTGTTATATACAAACGGTTTCTCAGACTGCTTGTTTTTCATGACCTGGTTATTTTTCAGGGGTGCTCATCAAGTATATTGTAAAAAGTCCATCAGTTGGAATTTGTATGATGATGTCCTCATGATTAGACTGGGATTATGCATTATGGAGAAAAACACCAGAGACAAAGTTCTATTTTCTTTGCGTTATGTATCCAGGGCACATCTCATCAATGTGACTCTTCCCAGTTGATATTGACGTTCATCAACAATGCTTGTCAGGTTTCCCCACTTCAAAGTTATTCATTCCCTGTCTTTTCCATACATCACCTTTTGAAGTTCATTTGTATGTGAAATCCACACTTTAGGAGTGGGAATTCACTTCACCTTCCTGAGACATTAGTATCTACATAAATCATTGGAATACATCTACATGGGAGATTTTTGTCTTCTTCCTCATAATATAAAAAACGTATTTAAATAATTATTGACTAATGACATTTATTTTTTACTTTGGGTCGTGATGCAATACTACTTTATTTTTGTTGTTGTGAGGTTTATTTCAGTTTAGGCAATAGGAATTCTTTCAGAGGTACTCTGTGCTCTTGGATTTATCCTGATCATTGAATGATTCATTTTAGTACCTACTTAATTTCTGGTAGTACAAGATGCTCCAGGCTCTTCTTGTGTATTGCTATTCCAGGTCTAGGGTCAGCCATTTCCCCAAGCAAAGTTTTATTGAAGAATGTTCTTAAAATAAAGGTCCAGGAACCAAGTGTACTCCACTCCATATTACTAGGACATCTAGGTGCTCTCCACTACAGAGTGAGAAAATATATGCATGTATGCCAAGTTGTGAATATACACAGACCCATAAATATGTCTACATGTAACCTTCTATCTACATTAACCTACTCTTGCTGATGTGTCTCATTCTAAACCATTACCAGGCAGAACAATCTAGCCTCCTCATCTTGCTTATGATTAACCACCCATTCTGCAGTGGGAAACATATTCTTCTCACCTGCCATCATCTACTTAATTGCTTGATTACTGTATACATGTGCAGATGTGATAGAATTGTCAACCTACACTATGGTGAGATAAACTTTATCCACCAGAATACAGCAGTTATGCTTTCTGTCTCCTTTATTTTCCAGACTCCATTCATATCCCGTATTACCATTTCAGCACCTTTTCTCCTCATCCCCTCAGTAAGCGTGTTCCATACGTTTGTAAAACAATTATATCAGTTTATCACAGTTTGCATTCCATCCTTGCATTCCAAGTCTCCTGACAATTAATCTTTTATTTGCATGTATTAAAGGTTATTCTTTGTTTTGTAAAGGTCAATGTGTTTTAATAAATGCATAAAGAAATGTTCCTATAATTATAGGATAATGCAGAATAGATTCACTGCTCCAAAAATTGCTCTCTGATTCACTTATTCCACCTTCTTCCCTCTTCCCAGTCCCTTGGCAACCAGTGATCACTTTTTTGTCTCTATTATTTGGACTAATACAGAAAGTCATATTGTTGAAATTATATTTATGCAGGATATTTATACTGGTTAGCTTCAATTATCAGTAATTATTTAAGATGTATCCTTGACTTTTGTGACTTGGGGGAACATTCATTTTTATCACTGAGTAATATAATATTCCATTGTATAGACATACGAGTGTGCTTATCCATTCACCTTGAAGTACATCTAAGTTGCCTTCCAGTTTTGGAGATTATACATAAAGCTGCTATAAAACATTCTTGTGTAGGTTTTTTATGTGAATGCAAGTAGTCAAACCAGTTGGTTATCTAAGGGCACAATTTCTTGACTGAATGGTAAGATTATGTTTAGTTTTGCGAAATACTGCTGAACTGTACTTTGGCTGCACCATTTTGTGTTCTCACTAGGAGAGAATGAATCTGTACTGCTCCCCATGATCAGCAGCCTGTGGTATTGTCAGTGTTTGGACTTTCAGGTATTCTAAGAGATGTGTGATGGTGTATCAGTGCAGTTTAATTTTGCAATTCCCTAATGACAAATGACTGAACATCTTACAGACTTATTTCCTGCCTGTATATCTTCTTAATTTCATTCTCTGTTCAGATTTTTGGCCCATTTTTAAATTGAGAGTTATGTTTTCTATTGTTGGGTGTTAAGACCTCTTTGTGTATTAGATAGAATTTATTTATCAATCTCTTTCACATAGTATAAGTTTTATATTTTAATAAAGTCAAAATTTTAAATATTCTGCTCTTATGGATCATGATTTGGGTGCTATTTCTAAAACCACATCACCAAAGAGCAGGCCACCAGATTTTCTTGGATGTTTTATTCTAAAAGTATGATACTTTGCATTTTATTTTGAGTACAGAATTCATTTTGAGTTAACTTTTTTGAAATCTGTACTGTGCTTGGCTACCATCCTTTTCTGTTTTGGACGTGTATATGCCATTGTTCTATAGAATTTGTTGAAAAGATCATACTTTTTCCATTAAATTACACTTGTCCCTTCATCAAAAGTCAGTTTGACTGTGCTTGCATGGGTCTGTTTTTGAGTTTCCCAACTTTTGATCGTGTGTCTACTGAGTTCACTTAGATTTGTTCACATGTGTATTTCACCAATACATAGTTTGATCATCACATCAGTATAGTTAGACTTAAAATCTGGTAATATTGGCTGCACAACCTTGGTTTCTTCAGTATTGTTTCAGCAATTGAGGACTTTTTCCTTTCCCTGTAAAACTGAGACTTATTTGTCAACATCTATAAACTGACTTCCTGCCATTGAGTATGGGATTGAGCTGAAAGTGTAGATCAGGTAGACATGAAATAGAATACCAACAATATTGATCTTTCTATCCATAAAGATGGAAAATTTTATGATTTTAAATTTTATTGTGGTAATCTATAACTAATTTAAAATTTCATGGCCTAACCATTTTCAAGTGTGCAATTTAGTAATATTGATTACAACAAAAATATCAATGAGCACTTCCCAACTTTTTCATAACATAGCATAGAATAATTGGTCAAATGATTTTTGAATAACATATAGGCTAAGAGCATTTGTAGTGGAGTATATTACCTTGGTAATAAGTTCAAAATTCTGGGCAAGAATGGCTTGTGAAGAACAGTGTAAAGCAGAATGAGGAACATGTATTTACCCTGATATTTTGAGATAGAGTACACTAAATCTGTACAAAATTAATTAAAAATTATTTCAATATGTTTCCAATACATACCATAGCATTTATGTTAATTTGATGAGAGCTGCTGGTACATAAACCTGCCTTGCTCTGGTCTCTGTCCAGCAGTTTCATGAGTTACACGGAATCAGAGAACGAAACACATGTTTCGGAATTTATCCTCCTGGGAATCTTGGAAGACACAGAAGTGCAGCCCCTCCTATTTGCTCTGTTCCTTACGATGTACCTGGTCACTCTCACTGGGAAACTGCTCATCGTCCTGGCTGCCATCTGGGATGCCTACCTGTACATGCTCATGTACTTCTTCCCTGCTAACCTATCTTTTGAAGACATCTATTTCACCTCCACCACTGTCCCAAAGATGCTGGTGAATATCCACACACAGACCAAAACTATAAGTTATAGAGAGAAACTGCCTCACCCAGATGTATTTTCTCTTGGTTTTTGGAGGACTAGGCAACTTCCTCCTAACCGTGATGGCCTATGACCGCTTCGTGGCCATCTGTCACCCACTGCACTACATGGTCATCATGAACCCCAGGCTCTGTGACCTCTTGCTGCTGACATCATGGATACTGAGTGTTCTGAACTCTCTTTTGCATGGCTTAATGGTTTCGCAATTGTCTTTTTGTACAGAGTTGGAAATTCCTCACTTTTTTGTGAACTTTCTGAACTAATCCAAGTTGCATGTTCTGGTACATTTCTCAATGACCTAGTGATCAATATTGCAAGTGGAATTCTAGGTGTTATTCCACTCACTGGCATCCTTTTCTCTTACTTTAAGATTGCATGCTCTATTTTCAGAATTTTATCATGTGGAGGCAAGTATAAAGCATTCTACCTGTGGGTCTCATCTTTCAATGGTGTCCTTGTTTCATGGTACAGTCTTTGGAGTGTATATTAACTCTGCTGCTACACAAAACACAAGGGCAACTGCAATAGCTTCCGTGAAGTTCACAGTGGTCACTCCCATGCTGAACCCTTTTATCTATAGTGTTCAAAACAAAGACATAAAGTATGCCTTAAAAATAATTTCCAGATGAGAAAGTCTCTCTGTAAAAGGATCCTTTATTTCAATTCAGAAATTAACTCTTCATCAACAGAGGTTGAATACTGGGAAATGTAAATTAAATTACTTTTATCATTGTATATAAAGGTAATATGCTATTTGCTTTATTCCTAGAACTTAATCTCTACTTTTCATCTATCAAAAACACTTGGTATATTCTGTATTTTGTTCAAATCATTTGACAACTCTGATTTTATTCCAAGGATTCAGTATTGATCTGGACTCTTCTGCCTGAATGTTCTGTGGTAACATTCTTTCTTCATCACCTGATCCCTGAGCCATCTCTTTCATTGGCAAACTAGACCGACATTTTGAGATGAGAGATTATTCTGAGGTAATGTCCAGTTTGGAAAAAGAGATGTGGTCACTTATTTTATTCACTTTTTATCTTTGGCAGAGCTGTGAATTCATTTATTTTGCAATGTATTAACCCACAGAAACAGACTCTGTGTTTTAGTCATACCCTGTCAGAACTGCAGTTAACAGAGTAAAGAGATTTGATTCATGCAGCCCTGCAAATTTCTTGGTCTTGATTGTGCCATAATCTGAGCATTAAAATCCTGAGCTTTTCATTTTTTTATGTCTCCAGTGCAAATAAAAGACTTACCTTACTTCACATTCATTGAGTTTGAATCCTCAACAAAATATTTTATCACATAAACCAGTTTTCCGAAGGTCTTCAACACTTTCTTTATGGATGACTACAAACAATATATTATGAATCAGAATTTGCCAGTGCTAAACATGCACTAGCTGTATACATTTATCAAAGTACACAGTATCATTGTTGTCCTAAATTCCAACAAGTTGATATATCAATTTCCACAATATTATCTAGGAAAGTCCACTTATTTTTAATCAATTACTGTATCAAATATTTTACCTGTATTACTTCTTTTTCCTTAAGCAGAAATCTCTTTTGAAAAAAATCTCTAAATATTTTGGAAGAAATTTAGTTGGCATATACTCTCACCATTTTTTAAGAAGCTAGAGGTATGGCTTTCAAGTAGAAAACACTGAAAAAAAAACCAAAAATCACTGGAAAACAGTCCAGCCAGGAAAGGTGATACTTCTGCTCTCATCAGGAACACTACATAATCTAGAAGAGTGCACTGAAAGTGTAAGATCGGCAGATGCAGCATTTTCTGCAATTCTGGTAATCAGAAGCTCTTCAAAAAAAGTATTGCTTACATGTGCACTGAGCCTGCTATTTCACCATCCTCTCGCATTCAGGATCACAAACCAGAAGGAGGGAGAAATGTCTGCATCATAAATATTCAAGATTGTGATTTCTTCTTGGGAAATTGTCCCTTCCATTAATATAATGTGGCCTGTTTGTCTCTTATAACATGTTTTGCGTTTAAAGTCTATTTTGTCAAATATTAGTATAGCTACCTCAGCTCTTTTTGGTTACAGTTTATGTGGAGTACACTTTTGCAATCATCCACTGTCAATTTCTTTGGTTCCTTTGGTCTAAGATAAGTGTCTTCTAGAAAGCCTTTAGATGGATGATACGTTTCATGCATTCTGCCAATCTGCAGAATTTCATTCAATATTTCTTGTAGGGTAAGCCTCTTGTTGAACACTCTCATTTCCTGATTACCTGTGAATATTTAAAACTCTACATCATTTGTGAAGTACAGTTTCTCCAGATAAATAATTCTTGGCTGACAGTTTTTCTCTTTCAGAGACAAATATATCACACCACTGCCTTCTCACCTCCATGGATTCTGATGAGAAATTGACCCTTAATCTAATTGTAGCTCCTTTGTATGTGATGAATCACTTTTCTCCTGCTGCTTTCAGGATTCACTCTTTATCTTTGATATTTGTCAATCTTATCAGCATTTCTACTTTTTAGGCCTATTAGAATTCAATCTGTTTTGGATATGTAGTTCTTCCTGGGTATTTATATTTATCTTTTTCATAAGATTTGGGAAATTTCAGCCAAAACTTCCTCAAATGTTCTTTCTGTCCCTTTTCACTTTTCTTATCCTTCTGGGACACTCATGAGCATATTTTTGTACTTCATGATGTCATTCATTTCCATGAGACACTGCTCAGGTTTTTCTGTCTTTTCTCTCTTCAATCTGTAAATTTCTATGTTCCAGCTATTAGTTTACCCATCCTTTCTACTGCCAGTTCAAATGTGCTGTCATGTGCCTCTAGAATATTTTAATCTTTTCTATTGTCCTTTCATTCCCCAAAGTTCTGTTATCTTCCTTTTTATTTTTTCAACTATTTTTATTCATACAGTGTCTTCTTATTATCATATTCATATTCACACAGTGTCTCCTTATTATCCTTGCTCTCTTTATCCACACTTTCCTTCATCAACTTGAATTGGTTTAGGAGATTTGTTTGAATGTCTTTGATTAGTCTTTGATTAGTTCCAAATTCTGTGTCCCCTAAAAGTTTAATTTGTTCCTTTCTCTCGGCCATACATTCATGTATTTAGAATGGCTTGCAAATTATTGCTGACACCTCAGCATCTGATTATCTGGGTGAGTGCACTTGGAAGTTCAATTTCTGCATGCAGAAACCTCTCTCTTGAATCAGTGATAGGGAAATCATTATGGGAAAATGTGAGAACTAGAATGCACAACTAAAGAGAGGTGAACTCACAGAAGGACTCCACTGGGAAAAGAGATGAACATGAAGCTCCAAAACTTTCTCCCAAGGGTCAAAATTCACCCATGTTTGCATTGCTGCACTTTTTGTTTTGTTTGTTGGTTCTTACCTCCAAAGAACTAAATATGTTAGGGAGCAGAGACACAAGAGAGTACTTCATTTATGAGGCTCATGGGAATTAAATTCATAAAAGCATGGAAACATAAATGCCTCACCAACACTATAAAAAGTCAAGTTTACCAATCTCTAGTGAAGTAGAAAAATAATTTTCCCTTCTAGAGACTTCATGAGTATGTACATCTTCCTGCGCTTCCTGGGAGCATAGCTGCCAACTTCATCCATCCTTCAAGGAGGAACCTGCTTGGGTGAACTCAGAAGCTTCTTTGATAATTTCTGGGTGAGTCATAGACTCTGCTCATGAGTGTGGGGAATGTATTATGAGTCAAGGACCCCATTTATTCAGAGTAATTTAGGGGTATTACTTTAGGGTGTGAGAAAAGGAACCTCAGCTTGAGAAGCTTGTCAGCAGCTAGATCACACAGAGCCTTGCATTTGGCCCACAAGATTAATATTGATGTTTGCAGTTATTTCAGAGTCTGTATAGGGTTTATGGAAGTTGATTTTCATGAACATTCTTGCCCTGTGGAAAGTTCTGCCTCAGCTTCTGTTGTCAAATTCTTGGGAAAGTTATGAGGGCTGGAAATAGCACAGTGACAGTGGGCTTGGAAATTTGGGGAATGAATATGGGTGGGGTTGAATCACAGTGTGTAAAACTGTCCTTCATTAATACTAAGCACAATGTCAGACCCTTTATACTCATCTTTTTTTTAATTCAGGCAATTATTATGTGAATATATGATCATTATCTCAGTTTTATTCTAATGGGTGATGAGTTGAGACTTACAGCAGAGTCATATTCTTTTCTGAGGCATATAATCACATCTGGAATGACGTTCAGAGTTGGTTTCCTAGTTTTTGCGTTGTAGTAATAATTTTACTTCTTAATTAATGTGATTTTAAAAAAAGTGTGAGGGCAGTGAAATGGCGGCTCAGCAGCAGAGCTTTCCTCTGCCATACCAGAGGCCCATGTTCACTTCTAAGTGCCTGCCCACGTAAAAATGAATAAACAATAAAAAATTAAAAAGCAGTGTGAGACTTACAGAAGTTGCAAGGATAGTAGAGACAGTTTCCAGGAAACCACGTCCATTTTTGCTTATTCTGAACATCTTCCATCCACAATACGACATAACATCTATGTGTTATGAATGACAGTTTCTCAGACTCTCTTTGTTTCAGTGACCTGGATATTTTTCAGGCATGCTGCAAGCTATTTTGAAAAATGCCCTTTATTTAGAATTTGTTTGATGTTCTCCTAATGATTAAACTGGGATTATGGGTTATGGAGGAAGACACCAGAGATAAAATTCTATTGTCGTTACACTATGTATCCAGGGCACATCCCATCAATGTTGCTTTTCACTGTTGATGTTGATGTTCTCCAACCATGTTTGTCAAGTTTCCCCACTTCCAAGTTCCTCATTTTCTTGCTTGTTCTAGCTTGCTAGCTGCCAGAATGCAACACACCAGAGACGGATTGGCTTTTAATAAAAGAGGATTTATTTTGTTGATTCTTCAGAGGAAAGGCAGCTAACTTTCCACTGAGGTTCTTTCTTACGTGGAAGGCACAGGATGGGCTCTGCTGGTCTTCTCTCCAGGCCCCTGGCTTCCAACAACTTTCCCCGTGGTAACTTCTTTCTGCATCTCCAGAGACCTGGGCTGAGCTGCAAGTGCTGAGATGAGGAATGCCGAGATGCTTAGCTGGGCTACGTTGCAATCTCTCATTTAAGCACCAGCCAATTAAGTCAAATGTCACTTACTGCAGAAGACACGCCCCCTAGCCGACTGCAAATGTAATTAGCAACGGATGAGTTTCACGTACCATTGGCTTATGTCTGCAGCAACAAGACTAGGTATGCTTACCTGGCCAAGTTGACAACTGAACCTAACTAACACACTGCTTTTCCATATATCACCTTTGGAGGGGGTTAGTAGTTGAAGACACACTTTAGGAGTGGGAATCAACTCACCATCTTGAGATAGCAGCATCTATATAAAGCTTTTCATGGGTCTGCATTGGAGATTTTTGTCTTCCTACTCATGTATTAAATATTTTCTTTAAATCATTATAGAATCATGACATTTATTTTATACTTTGGGTTGTGACACAATACTACTTTATTTATGTTGTTTTGAGGTTTATTTCAGTTTGGACGATGGGATATCTTTCAGAGGTACTCTGTATCTCTTGGATTTATCCTGATAATTGAATGCTTCATTTTAGTACCTACTTAATTTCTGGTGGTACAAGATGCTCCAGGCTCTTCCTGTGTATTTCTATTCCAGGTCTAGGGTCAGCCATTTCTCCAAGGAGACTTTTATTGAAGAGTGTGTTAAAATAAATGTTCAGGCACTATGTGTGCTCTGTGTTACTAGGACATGTAGGTGCTCTCCATAGACAGAGTAAGAAAATAGATGTGTGTGTGCCAAGTTGTGCATATACACAGACCTATAGATATGCCTACATGTAAACCTCTATCAATATTAACCTACTCATGCTGATGTGTCTCACTCTAAGCCATTGCCAGATAGAACATTCTAGTATCCTCACCTTGCTTAAGGTTAGCCACCCACTCTGCAGTGAGAAACATATTCTTCTCACCTGCCATCATCTACTTAATTGCTTGATTCCTGTATACATGTGCAGATGTGATAGAATTGTCAACCTACACTCTGGTGAGATGAACTTTATCCACCAGAATACAGTACTTATGTTTATCAATCCCTTTCTTTTCCAGAGTCCATTTACATCCCCTATTACCATTTCAGCAACTTTTCCCCTCATCCCCGCAGTAGGAAGGTTTCTTACCTTTGTAATACAATTAGATTGTTTTATCACATTTTGCATTCCATCCTGGAATTCCTAGTATCCTGATAATTAATTTTCTACTTGAATATACCATGTAAATACTGTATATGCACTCTAACTTTGAAATACCTGAATGACAAATGCCATTGAGCTTTTTTTCACATACTTAGTGGCCACCTGCATATCTTCTTCATTTCAGTTTCTGTTCAGAATTTTTTCCCAATTTTTTAATTGGGTGTTACTTTCTTATTGGTGAATGTTAAGGGTACTTTGTATATATAGACCTAGTCATTTTTCAACATCTTTCAGAGAGCATAAGTTTTATATTTCAATAAAGTCCAATTTTGAAATATTTTTCTCATATGGATCATAGTTTGGATGATTTCTAAAATCTCATCACCAAAATGCAGGCCACCAGATATCCTTGGATGTTTTATTTGGGAAATCTATACTTTGCATTTTAATGTTGAGTACAGCATTCATTTTGAGTAAATTTTTGTGAAATATATACAATACTTGACCAAGTTTCTTTTTGGTTTTACGTGTTTGTACAGCATTCTTCCACAGCTTTTGTTGAAAAGATCTTACATTTTCCATTAAATTGCTCTTGCTGCTTTGTCAAAGGCCAGTTGACTGTACTTGTGTGGGTTTATTTTTGAGTTCCCTAACATCTGCTTGTGTGTCATGGAGTTCTCACACATTAGTTCATGTGTCTATTTCACCAACACAACATGGTTTAATCATTGGGTCTTTATAGTTAGACTTGAAATCAGGTAGTATTGGTTCTATGACTTTGTTCTTCTTCAGTATTCTCTAGGAAATCTAGGACTTTTACTTTTATTTATAAACTTTAAAATTATTTTGTCAAATATCTACAAACTAACTTCTTGCAAATGGAAATGGGGTTGAGTTGAAAGAATAGATCAGGTGGAGATAAAATGGCACATTAAAGTATTGGTCTTTCCAGCTATACAGATAGAAAAATTTTATTCACTTAATTTTTTATTGTAGTAATATATATACAACTTAAATTTTCACAGCCTAACCATTTCCATCAGGCAATTTAGTAATATTGATTGCAATAAAATTTTGTGCAAACAGCACCCATATACTTGTCCCAACTTTTTCATCACATAGTGCAAAAATAACTGGTCAAATGATTTTTGAATAAAATAAATTCTGAGAGCATTTGAGGTGGAACATACTGTCTTGGGAGAAAAGTTTAAAATTATGGACAAAAATGTCTTTTAGCAATATCATCAAAAAGAATCAGGGGCATTTGTTTACACTGTCATTTTCATATAAAAGGCACTAAATCTTTATATAATTGATAATAAATAATAAAGTCAGTATATTTGCAATACAAACCATAGCACTTATGTTAATTTGCAGAGAGCTGCTTGTACTTAAATGTGCTTTCCTCTTGTCTTTGTTCCAGAAGTTTCATGAGTTACATCTAATTAAAAACAAAACACGTGTTTCAGAATTTATCCTCCTGGCACTCTCAGAAGGCACAGAAGAGCAGCCCCTCTTATTTGTTCTGTTCCTGGCGAGGTACCTGGTCACTTTCATTGGGAAACTACCCATCATCTTGGCTACCATCTCTGATGGCCACCTGCACACTCCCATGTACTTCTTCCTTGCTAACCTGTCTTTTGCAGACATCTGTTTCACCTCCACAACTGTCCCAAAGATGCTGGTGAACATCCAGACAGAGACCAAAACTATAAGTTATGGAAACTGCCTCACCCAGATGTATTTTTGCACAGTTTTTGCAGGATTAGACAACCTCCTCTTAACCATGATGGCCTATGACAGTTATGTGGCCATCTGTCACCCACTGCACTACATGGTCATCATGAACCCCAGGCTCTGTGGTCTCCTGCTGCTGGCATCATGGATACTGAGTGTTCTGAACGCTCTTTTACATAGCTTAATTGTTTTGCAATTGAGTTTTTGTACAGAGTTGTAAATTCCTCACTTTTATTGTGAGTTTTCTCAAGTAATCCAACTTGCATGTTCTAACACCTTCCTCAATGATCTAGTGATGAATTTTGCAACTGGAATTCTGGCTGTTATTCCACTCACTGGTATCCTTTTCTCTTATTCAAAAATTGCATGCTCTATTTTGAGATTATCATCACTTAGAGGCAAGTATAAAGCATTTTCTACCTGTGGGTCTGATCTTTCAGTGGTGTCCTTGTTTTATGGTACAGTCTTTGCAGTTTATCTTAGTTCCACAGCTACACAAAACACAAGGGTAAGTACAATAGTTTCCGTGATGTACACAGTGGTCACTCCCATGCTGAACCCCTTTATATACGGTCTTAGAAACAAGGACATAAATGATACCTTAAAAATAATTTCCTGCTAAGACAGTCACTGTGTACAAGAATTCTTCATCTCAAGTTCAGAAATTGTCTCTTCATTAAAAAATGTTAAATGCTGTGAAATGAAAATAAAATTACTTTTATCAGCATAAAGTTAATATGCTATTTTCTTTATTACTAGAACTTTGTCTCTATTTTTCAATCCATCAAAAAACATTTTATATTTTGTATTTTCTTTAAATCATATGGCATCTAGGAATATATTCCCAAGATTCAGTATTGAGTTGAATTGTTCTGCCTGAATATTCACTGGTAAATGTTTAATACAGGTCATTAGGTACATATAAAATTATTGTAATTACTGGAGGGGCTAAGGTGCATTGCCTCCCAGAAAGTGGAAATAAACTGCTCTTGTGTTATATGCTTTTGGTGAAAACCATTTGTCATTTCAAATGTTCTGTATCTATTGCCAGGGTTGTGTTAATCAGCTCTTGAAATAGGGCACATTCTGGACTTGAGTGAAACATGATGAAGTTTCAAAAAGCCACATCCATATTCAGCTATGACTTTCTCCTGTATATTCCATAAAACATACGTGAGGATACAAGAGACATTACAGCCCTGATTCTTCAATCATTGATGGTTTAACTGTTTACTGGATTTCTCTCAGGATGCAAATTTTCTCTTTAAAAATGGTTTTTATAGGCAGGGATTTTCCAGAAACTTTGCTTTGGCACTTTGTACATTCATAGGCCTCATTCACTGTTCCTGAAATGCCATTTGGGTCATTTTCCCATTGCCAACTGTGTCTTTTAAACTATTAATGCAAGATATTAGGTAACAATATCACGGGTTTCTGTAAACCTCCTGTGTTCTTTGTGAGGTAGAATACCACTAATGGTTTCTTCATGAGAGCCATTGGCAAATAGACTGACATTTTGAGATGAGAGATTGCTCTAACGTATTGTCCAGTTTGGGAACAATAGATGTGTTCATTTATTTTATTCATTTTATATCTTTGGTAGACCTGTGAATTCATTTATTTTGCAATGTATTGACTCAAAGATCAGACTCTGTTTTGGTCATACCCATATCAGAAATATAATTTACAGAGAAAAGAGATTTAATTCATGTAGCCCTGCAAATTTCTTGGTTTTGACTGTGCCATAATCTGAGGATTAAAATTCATAGTTTGTCATTTGTTGATGTCTCTCCAGGGCAAATAAAGAGCCATCTTACTCTACACTCATTGAGTTTGAATTCTCAACAAAATATTTTATCACATAAACCAGATAGTTTTCCAAAAGTCTTTCATCAGTACTTACTTTAGGGATGACTTTAAACAATATTTTGTGAGTCATACTTTGCCATTGCTAAACATGCATTAGTTGCATACATTTATCCAAAGGACACAGCCTCACTGTGGTCTTCACTTCCAACAAGTTCATGTATCAATTCTAAGAATCTTATCCAGGAAACTCCACACATTTGCAATCAATTCCTGTGTCTGTGAATTTACTTCAATTACTCCTTTCCTTTAAGCAGAAATCTCTTTCAAAAAAATCTCTTAAAATTTTGTGAAGAAATTTAGTAGGCATATACTCTCAATATTTCTGATGAAGCTAGAAGTATGTCTTTCAACTAGAAAAATAATAAATAAAGAACACTCGAAAACAGTCCAGCCAGGAAATGTGATACTTCTGCTATCCTCAGGAACATGGTATAATCAAGAAGGCTCAGCTAAAGTGTTAGATCAGCAAATGCAACATTTTCTGTAATTCAGGTAGTAAGAAGCTCTTCCCATACGTGTTGATTACATATGCACCTGCTAATTCACCCACCCTCTTCTCCAACACAGGATTCAAAAGCGGACGGAGGGAGAAGTGCCTTGTAAGGGCTAGTTCACCTCATCCGAGTCACACCATATCATGTAGACACCACGCAGGACACCAAACTTACTTACACTTGAGTGTAATTCAGGAGGGAGTGTGATTTTATCTCCTTCAAAATTTCCAAAGAATTCCTGTTTTTTTCCGAATACACTCAGCTTGTAGACAGGTTCTAAAGAAAAGACATTTTGTAGAGCATGTCCTGGGTCAGTAGTGGAAACTGTTACTATTCTGCCATATGCACCAAGTCATCAAATTTTCCTTCTTTTAGTATTCCAACAACTCTAGTTTTCCCTCAGATGAAAAATATTCCTGGGTTTGTTAGCACAACTTTATTCTTCTCTAGAACCATTAAATTAAGTGATAACAATTAC